>JAUCMX010000027.1:10788237-10815737 GCA_033459395.1 Hemibagrus guttatus
ATTATAAAGTAAGCATAAAGCATACTTATTTGGCTTTGATAGTTATCATAAGGCCTTAATAAGATGACAAATCATCAGTGCACACACTTATGCCAAAATAAAAGCAACAAATTTATCAACATACTATAAGCCAACAAATCACATCTGAGAGAAGCGTTTCTGCTGGTCTTACCTGGAAGTTCATAATATTGTTGATGGTTTTCGCTGAGGTCCCATCAGTAAAAGGTGACTTCATATAGATCATTTCGTAAGCAATAACCCCCAAAGACCACCAGTCACACTCGGGACCATAATTGGAGTGAGAACCCCCATTCAGGGCTGAGAGAACCTCTGGGGCCAGGAAGTCCTGTGTGCCCAATGGAAGCTTGGAGGAGCGCACCTAAACCAGCATCAGTTTTAATAATAAGCTCAGCAACATCATCTCCATTACCATTATCATAATACCACAAACTGCAGAAATACATTAATCCGGTCATTTAATTACATGGCTCATTCTAAATGTGACGAAAGCTAATGCCAGGACATTTTATTTCTCATTGTTAAAGAATAGGATTACCGATTTATCTGCAGTCAGTTTAGAAGCAGAGCCGAAGTCTGCCAACTTAATGTGTCCCGTACGATCAATAAGAACGTTCTCTGGTTTTATGTCCCTGTAAAGAAAAAGTATAGTTTTAATAAAAGTAAATAGAGTGAAAAATATAGCACAATCCCAAACAAAAAAATAGACAGAAAAGGCAGACTGAAGCTGAAAATAGCATTTGTTTTTCTTAACAATTCTAACATAACGTATCATCAAAGGAAAACACCTTTTACTTTAAAAAGACTAATACATTGATATATGAAAGAGAAAATGACAAGCATTGATATAAACATCTAATGAATCTTGTCAATATAACAGCCCTAGTGGTAATTATCACTTTAATCAGGGAATATGGCTTCCACTCTGGTTATTCTGCAGCGTATAAATTAACACTTGATCCAGCACTTCCTATTATTTAGCATTTTTTTTGCTTACAGACAGTTACTCATGCTCACAACTTAATGTGATTTTAAATCAAGGTTATAAAACAGTGAAATGGTGAAAACTGACAGTGCTACCTAATGACATAGAATTTTTGTCAACATTTTTCTCCCAAAATTGGTTTCAAAACCTTTATGGAAGTTAAATCAAGGACCGTTATGTCGCCTGGACTGGCGTCACCGGGGCCCCACCCTGGAGCCAGGCCTGGGGTTGAGTCTTTGCCTGTGGGACTCGGCTGGGCACAGCCCGAAGGAAAGACGTAGGCCCACCTTCCCGTAGGCCCACCACCCGCAGGAAGGAGCATAAGGGTCCGGTGCAGTGTGTTTTGGGTAGCAGTCATGGGCGGGGGCCCCGACAACCCAAACCCTGGACGAAGAATCTGGCTTTTGGGACATGGAATGTCACCTCACTGGGGGGGAAGGAGCCTGAGCTGGTGAGGGAGGTTGAGCGGTACCGGCTAGAGATAGTCGGGCTTGCCTCCACGCACAGCCTGGGCTCTGGAACCCAACTCCTTGAGAGAGGTTGGACCCTCTTCTTCTCTGGAGTGCCCCATGGTGAGAGGCGTCGGGCTGGGGTGGGCTTGCTTATAGCCCCCCAGCTCAGCCGCCATGTGCTGGAGTTTTCCCCGGTAAACGAGATGGTTGTTTCTCTGCGCCTTCGGGCCAGGGATAGGTGTCTCACTGTTGTTTCGGCTTATGGGCCGAACGGCAGTGTGGAGTACCCAACCTTCTTGGAGACCCTGCGAGGGGTGCTGGAAGGTGCTCCAACTGGGGACTCCATAGTTTTGCTGGGGGACTTCAACGCCCATGTGGGCAACAACAGTGATACCTGGAGGGGCGTGACTGGGAGGAACGGCCCCCCTGATCTGAACTCGAGTGGTGTCCTGTTGATGGACTTCTGTGCTAGTCACAGCCTGTCCATAACGAACACCATGTTCAAGCATAAGAGTGCCCATCAGTACACGGGGTACCAGGACACCCTAGGCCGGAGATCAATGATGGACCTTGTGGTCGTGTCATCTGACCTTCGGCCGCATGTCTTGGACACTCGAGTGAAGAAAGGGGCAGAGCGGTCAACCGATCACCACCTAGTGGTGAGTTGGATCCGTTTACGGAGGAGGATGCCGGACAGACTTGGCAGGCCCAAGCGTATTGTGAGGGTCTGTTGGGAACGTCTTGTTGATCCCTCTGTTAGGGGGGTCTTCAACTCCCACCTCCGGGAGAGTTTCAACCAGATCCCGAGGGAGGTTGTGGACATTGAGTCTGAGTGGACCATGTTCTCCTCCTCCATTGTCGACGCAGCCATCCAGAGCTGTGGCCGTAAGGTCTCTGGTGCTGGTCGTGGCGGCAATCCCCGAACACAGTGGTGGACATTGGAAGTAAGGGATGCCGTCAAGCTGAAGAAGGAGTCCTATCGAGCCTGGTTGGCTCGGGGGACTTTGGAGGCAGCTGAAGCATACCGGCAGGCCAAGCAAACTGCAGCCAGGGTGGTCGCGGAAGCAAAAACTCGGGTCTGGGAGGAGTTCAGTGAGGCCATGGAGAAGGACTATCGGATGGCCTCTGAGAAATTCCGGCAGACCGTTCGGCGCCTCAGAAGGGGTAAGCAGCTCTCTGCCAACACTGTTTACAGTGGAGGTGGAGAGTTGCTGGCCTCGACTGGGGATATTGTCAGACGGTGGAAGGAATACTTCGAGGATCTCCTCAATCCCACTGACACGCCTTCCGTAGAGGAACCAGAGGCCGAGGACTCAGAGGTAGATTCATTCATCACCCAAGCTGAGGTCACTGAGCAACTCCTTGGTGGCAAGGTACCAGGGGTGGATGAGATTCGCCCCGAGTACCTTAAGTCTCTGGATGTTGTGGGGCTCTCTTGGCTGACACGTCTCTGCAACATAGTGTGGCGGTCAGGGACAGTGCCTCTGGACTGGGCGACCGGGGTGGTGGTCCCTCTTTTTAAGAAGGGGGACCGGAGGGTCTGTTCCAACTATAGGGGGAACACACGTCTCTATATAACCGGAGCAGGAGCTTGGTTCACATTGCCGGCTGTAGATCAGATCTGTTCCCAGTGCATGTTGGACTCTGTTCTGGTTCTGTTCATTGTTTTTATGGACAGAATTTCTAGGTGCAGCCAGGGGCTGGAGGGAGTCCGGTTTGGGGACCACAGGATTTCATCGCTGGTTTTTGCAGATGAAAAATCAGCACCTCCTAATCTGAGGCCATGGTTCTCGACCGGAAAAGGGTGGCTTGCACCCTCCAGGTTGGAGGGGAGCTCCTTCCTCAAGTGGAGGAGTTTAAGTATCTCGGGGTCTTGTTTACGAGTGAGGGAAGGCTGGATCGTGAGATTGACAGACGGATCGGTGCAGCGGCAGCAGTAATGCGGTCTATCTACCGGTCTGTTGTGGTGAAGAAGGAGCTGAGCCGGAAGGCAAAGCTCTCGATTTACCAGTCAATCTACGTTCCTACTCTCACCTATGGTCATGAGCTCTGGGTCATGACCGAAAGGGTAAGACCCCAAATACAAGCGGCCGAAATGAGCTTCCTCCTTAGGGTGGCGGGGGGCTCCCTTAGAGATAGGGTAAGGAGCTCTGACACCCGGGAGGAGCTCGGAGTAGAGCCGCTGCTCCTCCACATCGAAAGGGGGCAGTTGAGGTGGCTCGGGCATCTGTTTCGAATGCCTCCAGGACGTCTCCCTGGGGAGGTGTTCCAGGCATGCCCCACCGGGAAGAGGCCCCGGGGAAGACCCAGGACACGCTGGAGAGACTATGTCTCTCAGCTGGCCTGGGAACGCCTCGGGGTCCCTCCGGAAGAGCTGGAGGAAGTGTCTGGGGAGAGGGAGGTCTGGGCATCCCTGCTTAGACTGCTGCCCCCGCGACCCGGCTCCGGATAAGCGGAAGACAATGAATGAATGATTTCATTTTCCAGCTGCCCACACTGCCAAAAGCACCAAAAGTTGGTTAAATGACCATGGTGTTGGTGTGCTTTACTGGCCAGCAAACTCACCAGACTTGAAACCCATAGAGAATCTATGGGGTATTGTCAAGAGGAAAATGAGAAACAAGAGACCAAAAAACAAAGATGAGCTGAAGGCCACTGTCAAAGAAACCTTGGCTTCCATACCACCTCAGCAGTGCCACAAACTGATCACCTCCATGCCACGCCAAATTAAGGCAGTAATTAAAGCAAAAGGAGCCCCTACCAAGTATTGAGTACATGTACAGTAAATGAACATACTTTCCAGAAGGCCAACAATTCACTAAAAATGTTTTTTTATTGGTCTTATGAAGTATTCTAATTTGTTGAGAGAGTGAAATGGTGGGTTTTTGTTAAATGCGAGCCAAAATCATCACAATTAAAAGAACCAAAGAGTTAAACTACTTCAGTCTGTGTGCACTGAATTTATTTAATACACGAGTTTCACAATTTGAGTTGAATTACTGAAATAAATGAACTTTTCCACGACATTCTAATTTATTGAGATGCACCTGTATACCTGTAACCAGACTAAACCTGTACTTCTCAGCTCTTTCATTGATTTGCTTTTCCCCACACCTTTTTTTTTTTTAACCCCAAACCTACAAAAAAAAAGCAGCTTACCTATGGACATATCCCATCTGGTGCACAGTGTGGATGGCCTGCACCAGCTCTGCCAGATAAAACTGAGCCATCGACTCGTCAAACTGATCCTCATATCTGTTCAGTAGTGTCATGAGATCTCCTCCAGGTAGGTATTCCATCACCTATAGGCACAAATCCAGATAACGTTCTGTGCTTATGGAGATTAGAGCACAGCACTTACACACACATACACACACAGAGCCACAAGCACAGCGCATCTGTTTACACCTGTCTCTTAAGGTTCTGCAGCAGGTGGATTAGAATTAAGTGCTTCTGATGCTCAGCCTGTGAGGCTCAGCAGCACAGATAAGCTGGCTGGTGAGAATAGGTCAATGTGCTAGTGTGAGCAGTTCCTTTACTCTCCGAATAATAAAAGTAAAAGACATGATGTATGCAGCTCCAAAGCATCACAGTATCAACTAATAACGAGCTGAGGCACAGGCCTGTCCTTAGAGAAAGCACCAAGAAGGCTCGTTTATGTTTAAGAACCAAGAATCTAAATCAAAAAGGGTCAAATAATTGTGTCTGATTAGACGTTCAAGTGATAATTACCCAGTTAACTAATTGGCTTAAGTGGCAACTTGAGAAACGGCAATTCAGCTTTTTATAGTCCTACACTGCTTGCAAGATGACTTGAAATTGCACCAAAAACACTGACAAGCCTACTCATTTCCAAAATACGACCCCACCCGTTGCTTTTAAAAGATAAATTGCAGAGCCATGCAAAGCTCATTACCAGGAAGTTTAATGTAAGGAAATAGCTTGATTCATTGTCTGGCAACAGAGTGAATCATGTACTTATTACACGGCCTAGAAACACCTTCAATAATTACAAACTGCACATTTAATCTACTCCACACAACAAAAGCATTACCTAAACACCACACGCAACAGTGTGTATGAATGGCTCAAGTGTCAATGACTGTATCTGACTTCAGTTCAAATACAATGCCATACAACTGCTAATTACAGACAGAGTTGCCAGATCTGCTATATGTCACATAAGTGCCAGGCTTTACATGATAAGTAAAAAATGAAACAAATAATCAACACCCATATCAACCTGAGGCAGAGTTACTGTTCCCACAACAAAGTGGATTATTTTTCACATCATACTTTATTAAAAGGATTTAGTTACACAACATAGGATTTTAGATTATAGATCTAAAAATCACAGACCAAAAATCACATACACTATATTTGCAAAAGTTTTGGGATGCCCCTCCAAATCATTGAATTTGGGGCTGGTCCCTTCCTGTTCCAACATGACTGGGACAGCGGACACTGAGAGCCAGGCTAAAACTGGGACGTCTGCCTTTACATGCACATGAATTTTATATGGCGTTTAATAAGGTTCAGTAGTGTCTTTATGGGAATTTTTGACCATACCTCTAGAAGAACATTTGTGAGGTCAGGCACTGATGTTGGAGGAAAAGGCCTCTGCTCTAATTCATCCCAAAGGTGTTCTATCGGGTTGAGGTCAGGACTCTGTGCAGGCCAGTCATATTCCTCCACACCAAACTCGCTCATCCATGTGTTTATGGACCTTGCTTTGTGCACTGGTGTGCAGTCATGTTGGAACAGGAAGGGGTCATCCCCAAACTGTTCCCACAAAGTTGGGAGCATGAAATTGTCCAAAATGTCTTGGTATGCTGAAGCATTAAGATTTCCTTTCACTGGAACTAAGGGGCCAAGCCGAACCCCTGAATTCAATGATTTGGAGGGGTGTCCCAAAACTTCTGGCAATATAGTGTATTTTGTAATATTTCTAATTGTTCTAACAAGTTGGTTCCTTTTATCACTCCTGTTATCTATTCGACACTATGCTTTTATATCCATTCATTATTAGTCTTAAATAATGTGGAGCTTGCAGCACATGTGATTGTCCCATGGGAGTGTGCTGATATTACAGAAACAAAATGGTACTGAAACGAATGCATTAATATCATGCTGTGCATTTGTGTTGGATCTGGCACTTCTTTCAGAGCTGTGGTTAGAAGAAAATGAATCGACACATTGTAGGTAAACGATTTTCTTACAATGCTACATGCTTACAGCAAAAGTAGGCTTGAAGTATTAGATAACTGATAAATAACTTTGATCAAAATAAAAGTTTGGTGCCTTTCGGATTGGTTATTACACAAACTCATTCAATATGCAAAAACTGTCACGCATTATTCATAACTCCCCGCAGCAACATGCACACACTTTTTTCTCAGTTATCTCTTTATCAGTTGCCTGTGTTTGGTATGTCAAAATGCATTCCACTTAATGGAAATTTCAAGTCACTTAGTGTTCACACATCCACTGCCTAACATCTTTCAGATGAATGGCTTTTGTCTTTACGCATGACGCAGAGGGCAAACTGGAGATGGTAGATGTGGACCTCGAACTGAGTAGCAGTTACTGAGATGCGTTTCTAAGAGAACACAGTGACAATATAATCTGGTCAGACAAAACCAAAATAGAAGTCAGGTTTGATTGCGCAATCATGACTAAGTACACTGCGAAGGTGGGAGCATCATATGAGGCATCGAAGGAAACATGAATGAAGCGATATACTGGGAATCCGGTGAGCGATGGTCATACAGCTACAGCTACATACAGCTAAAATAACTCAAGAGGCTTGGGCAAGAAAATCTCTTGATCTATAAATCTATAAATTATCAATTGAAACCTAGTGATAATTTATAGATTTCGAAATTGCCAATCCATCACAGGGACACTCATAACCACTGGGAATTGCTGATGATTTGCCAAGACTACAACTAAACCTCTTATTACTGCTGTAACTGCAAACATCAGCTTTGCAACAATGTACTAAATGTCATTTTGATATCTGTATATTTTTTTGGCCCTCTTTTTTAAACGCATATCTTTGTTTATGCCTAATATTCATACAAGTACTTTTTCTATTCATTAGTCAGTCAAAGACATTATGTGTGTAAATTTCAAAAGGATACAAATTAAAGGTATATTAAAGAACATAATCAAAAGTGTATGAATGCTTATTTCCCCTCGTTGTATGTGATATAACTGCACAGTGCAGCGCAGCCCCAATGCTGATGCTTGCACTATCTTGTCAGTGTAGAATTAGAAAGTAACTGAAATTCAATTTCAAGTTTTCAATTGCGATCGCCCAATTTTCATTTCTCTCAAACATGCAGCTCGGATGCGTGTCGGATCGGATCTGCTCTGTTCTGAGAGACTGTGTGCCAGATGCTTGCTCAGTCCTGTGTGCAGTTGGATGTGATATGTCTGATTCAGTATGGAGTCATGGCACTCTGACTCCATTTTTGGGCAAACGTATTCGCGTGGAGAAGAGTCTCTGATTCAGGACCTTTCAGAGAGTCTGTTCCAGCACATCAGTGGTAAATACCCTGAAGCTAGGCGTGCACAACACCACAGAAGCATACAGAGACCACCAGGTTTCCAGAATGGGCACTCTGCAGAGCTGTAACAGAGCTCTGTGTGTGTGTGTGTTTGTGTGTGTGTGTGTGTGTGTGTGTGTGTGTGTAAATGCGTCACCACACAGTCTCAAAGCTCCTGTGTGTTTTTTAGGGAATGTGAGCGAGGCAACACACACACACACACACACACACACACACCCCACACACACACACACACACACACACACACACACACACACACACACACACACACACACACACACACACACACACACACACAGCACACACACACACACTCACACACACACACACACACACACACACACACACACCATGAATGGAAGGCGAAGCTGCCAGACCATAAACGGCAGCCGCAGCATTCTATCCCATGTTACCTAGCAACAAGGTAGTGAGGTTCTTTTAAGCTCAGACAATGACAGATTTAGAGGGGTATGTTTGCTTGTTTCCTTCTTTTGTTTTTTTTATTTTTTTTATTTAGTATGCACAGGTCGTGATTTAGGAAGTGGCCAGTAAGAAGAGGGTGGATGGGAGTTTACACTGGAATAAGAAAAATCATTTGTGCAGATAGAACTGTCTGTGTTTACTCTCATGAGACTCCCGCTTTTGTGCTGCAGGCTTTCAAATCTCACCACACCCCGCACACGAGCAGGGGCTTCACAGGGGCTTCACACAAACCAAACCCATTCTCACGGTATGTCAAAACATATGTGAAAGGGAGGAATTAACGAAGTGCAGACACAAAGACTTAGAGGGAGACGAAACACACACTGGAGACTTCAAACGTATTAAACCTGTTAACTCGTTACTTCCTACATAACTCTCAACATAAACAAACATAGGATAGTGTAGCATTCCCAAGTGCAGCGAAAGGTAAAGTCTGATTTCTTATCAGAATATCACGAGAACTTAGGCAGGCTACCCAATCATGTGGAATTTGATTCAAATTCTTTATGCATCTTAAAGCAATCCCATTAAATACTTAAATATTTTTTCATTAAATGTAAAAGAATATATCTACACTTTCTTCAATGGCTGTATCTTCCAAATGTCACACCTTATATATAACAACGACATGATTATGTTTCTTGTTATGTAATAACTTGAGTTCTGTCTGACATTTTCTGTAGAATACTTGGCAGTGTTAGAAACTGTAGTATGTGTATATACAGGGTTTTACAGTAACCGCCTGGTGCTTGGAGGCAAAACTGAAGCAGACAAGTGACAGATTAAGATGTAGACACTAAAAAAGGTTATACAAGAACGTCCATGACTCTTTCTTCCTGCTCTAGCAACTAATGTGAAAATTCAGGAAAACTTTTCAAGTACTTTTCCTGTTCAACTTTTCCTACATTTAAACTACAACAGCTTTTTCCCCCTGAACATCCTGGTCATCACCATAAAACCCTATGGCATAACATTATGATAACCTGCCTAATATTGTGTTGGTCTCCCTTTTGCTGCCAAAACAGCACTGACCCGTCATGCACTGTATATTGTGACACCTTTCTATCAGAACCAGCATTAACGTCTTCACCTATTTGAGCAACAGTAGCTCGTCTGTTGGATCGGATCACACAGTCCAGCCTTCTCTCCCCATGTGCATCAATGAGCCTTGGCCGCCAATGACCTTGTCTCCGGTTCACCACTGTTCCTTCCTTGGACCACTTTTGACAGATACTGACCACTGCAGACCAGGAACACCCCACAAGAGCCTCAGTTTTGGAGATGCTCTGATCCAGTTGTCTAGCTATTACAATTTGGCCCTCGTCAAACTCGCTCAAATCCTTACCCTTGCCCATTTTTCCTGCTTCTAACACATCAACTTTGAGGACAAAATGTTCACTTGCTGCCTAATATATCCCACCCACTAACAGGTGCCATGACGAGGAGATCATCAGTGTTATTCACTTCACCTCTCAGTGCTCATAATGTTATGGCTGATCGGTGTGCATCAGTGAAAAAAGGTTGAATGTTTTTTCAAACACCCGAAAAAGGTTAATTTAAAGTTTCCTTCAGTAATGCAAGATACACTTTTGGTCTTATATATATATATATATATATATATATATATATATATATATATATATATATATATATATATATATATATATATATATATATATATATATAACAATACATATACACATATACACACACACACATACACACACACACACACACACACGCTCTCCAGGATGGTGGGATATCAGAGTTCAAACCACCTGCACAGATGTCAATCATTTTAGACTAATATGTCGATTGCTTGATGTTTTAATTGGGGAGAAAACAAAAGGCTGGTGGTTTTGTTGTTGTCTGCACACATTGTTCAAATCTGTATACAATATCAGATGCAACTAGCCTAACTGTGTGCTTTGTGAAGATTTCTAGCTAAATAAGCTCAACAAAAAAGCATTAAATAAAAGCGTTTGAATAAAAACCAATCTCAAACGTTGAGATTCATGATTAAAAAACATAAGAGCTCAGTGTTGCTCTGCTGCTACTTTCTTTGCAGCAGTGAATTATAAGCTCATGAATATTCAAATGCATCTGAGTACTAAATATTTAATGAAATTCACACTGGAATGCATTTTTAAAAGGATCTGACAGCCCTACCTGTTCCCCGATGCGATTTTTTTTTTTCTTTCTAACCCCATTATATAGTTTGGTACACCGATATCCAGTCTTTAAAGAGAGAATTACAATGCATTTAAAAATCCCTTAAATTGTCCTGTCTCTAGTGATGAAGGGGGTAAACCATTTATTCTTTCAGGAAAGAAAAACAGATATAATCTGGCAAACAGGCAGCTTTGCAGTGCCTTTGATCAAATGTTTGAGTGCTTGATGAGGTAATCTGCATGCCAGGACTGATGTGTGTGCATTTGAAATAAGACCAGAGTTGGTTAAGAGTCCCTCTACTGGTCATAATAAACATCTATCTGAATATCCTACTTCACAGTAACCTAGTGGCTCTTGTTCAACATTTACAGCATTTAGTAGATGCCTGTTATCCTCTTAGACCACCATTAATATCTTATTGGCACACAAAGTGTGTGCAGGTCAAACAGATTATCAGTAAAGAACACAAGCAGGATGACGCATCTGTAAGTATTAATGGGATGTTTCTCAGAAATGAACCAAAAGCTTTATGACTGTATCTATTTCTTTGTTATGCTTCACAAGAGAACTGGCAGCCTTCATTCTGGTTGTCTAGGTCACAGTGACACAAAGAAATTAGCTGAATGCAGTGTTCGAGGCAGCCTTTGTTAAAGTCCTTTTATTTTGCCGAAAACAGACCTAGAACATTAATACCTTTATTACCTTCTGATGTCATTCCTTACCACTTTCCATGACACTAATTCATGGCCTATTCATTCCATTCAAACTGACCTACAAGTGTTCATAATGTTGTACTGTTAGTGCCCTGTACTGCATGGGGGGGGGAGACTGACCTGACTATACAAACTGTGAGTCACCTTTTAAGAAAAATGTTCATATGTAAGCAGCTCTGTTTCAGCTGCTCCACAATCGTAAAATAAGGAAATTAGCCGGTTCAACTGTATGGCAATGTTGCTACTGTTTCTAGTTCTATAATGACCATGTGCTTTAACTTTTAAAAATTACATATGGCTTGTTACACATATGCGAAATCTTTACACAATGCATCCTTTTATCCTAATATTAATATTTATTTAATTCTTCTACTATTATTATTATACTTGCTGTTTCATATATTTGCCTCAAATTGATCAGAGTTTCAGCTCAAGTTTTTATTTTTTTTTTAAAACAAAGCTGCTTATAGCCTTAAAAAAATGTCTTGAATGCTTTCCGTGCTTGATATATCTATTGCCTTACAACATGCAGCATTCCTCACCATTGTGAAGCTTGAAACAGGAAGTCATGTGGCACTCTGAACAAGTCATGTTATTTGGGATTGGCTTCCTTTCACACATGATGCGACCCTCACCAGAGGTCATGTGAAGCTCAGAGATGAATTCCCGGGACCGCACCTGGGATTCCTAGCACTGCGTCAGAGTACTGAACTCCACTCGAAAAGAAAACTCAGCTTCGTCACTTACCAGGTAGACGTTATCCTGGTCCTGAAAAGCATGCTGCAGCTGTGGAATCCAGGGACTGGTGCAGAGAGCCAGAATGGCCCGCTCCTCCTCATAGAACGCCACCTAGAGGAAAGACAGGGAAAACAAACGCAGCGAGTGTGTTGACTTGCTGCCAGCAAATAGAAAATAGAGTACAGTGAACCAAATACTGTCAGATGATTTTAAACAACAAAAACACAAGTTCTCTTAGAAAGTCGATATTTTTTTCCTCCAGCAGCGATGTTATATGCAAGAAAGAATGTCAATGTGCTCAAGTAAAGGCTTTCAGATATTTGATTATTGACTTGGACTAGTGCATCCAGCGTACTTTTTCAAAATGAAACAAGATGGTACTTCAGTTTTGCGGTATGTTTATTTGATTATTTCATCAAATCGCCCAACTTTGCTTTGTTTAAGCCACTTAATCAGGAATTAATAAGGAAAACCCTGTTCCAAATCATTCCATACACATCTCAGCCTGAAATATCTAATAATTCATAGTTCAGCCACATTTTTAGCAGTAATCCGAAGGTAACTCACGTTGTCCTGTGTGCGCAGAGTGTCCTTGTCCATCACCTTCATGGCATATACGTCTCCTGTGGCCTTCTCTTTCACCACCTGCACCTCGGCGAAACGGCCACGGCCCACCAGTCCTCTCACTTCGAAATCTTTCTTAGATGGCTGCAGCTGCTGGAGCTCTGCCACCACATCTGAGACTGACACACACAAACACACACAAACTGATAAATGAAAATCTCTATATCGTGATCCGATTTGAATTGTAAATTAAGTACTTTATCTTGGTAAATGAAAAATTAATGTGAGCAAGCACTGCCATTAACTCCCTAAGTAGCACTTACATTTGTTGACAAATCTGGCCACATGTTTGATTTTCATGAGCTCTGGAGAGCTGCACTCCTGATAGAGCAGAAGCAAAGCATCCAACAAGGTCTCCCTCCTCAACTCGCTTCCTCCATACGCGCTGCTCTTCCCCTTGATCAGCATTACACAGGCACAATATCACACAACAAACAGAGACAGGACATGATACAAGATTATAGACAATGCAACTTTTTTTATACCTAATCTCGATCTGTAATGCATGTGTAAAATCACCAAGGTCAAGAATTATTTGCCTTTATAACTACCTCCAAACTCTGATGCTATTCAGTACATCTGGATCTGATCGAACTCTGATAATCACAGTTAAGGGTAGGAATGACATTGTAAAGTTTTGTGAACGCAGGTCATTGTGAAACTTACATTTTTGGGTCTATAAACAAAAAAAAATTTTGAGGATAATTCTAAATTGTTCTAATGTGATTCCTGTCTAGTACAGTAGTAGTTTAGGTCAGTGTTTTCCAACCTTTTATGAGGCATGGCACATTTTTTACATTAAAAAAAAAAACTATTCTATTCTATTCTAGTATAATAAACTATTCTAGTATTAGGAGGCATAATAAATACATTTAAAATCATAATACAATCTCCACAATAAAATGGTAAAATTAAACTCTCAATTTGGTTATAATCCCTCAGTGTCAAACCTGGGCTCTCTCATTCACCATTGTGGGTTTTTTTTTATATATTAAAACGCAGGCGTACAAAATAGTCTGCGTTCTTGGTACTATTGTCATGAATTAACAAGGTCATTATTGCGCTACCTACTGATGTGGAGGATCTACATCGTTCAACGATGGCAAATTATTTGTAGTAACTAAATAATTTGTTTGAACAAATAATTGGATAATTTCCCACGGCACACTTATGTGCCTCAGCACAGTGGTTGAAAATCACTGGTTTAGGTATTTTTATAAGACTAATAAAGGAAACTGTAGTGTTTGTCATAATGACACATAAATTAACGTTTACATCACAAAACACTGAGAATTTCAAGATAACACAGTAGGCATGAGTATACAAAAACTGACATTTTTCACAACAGGTTTCTGCTGAGTTTTGACCATTTTGCTAAACACATTTGACCAAAAGTGTTGCGTATTGCATTACAGAAGGAAACTTTAAATGAACCTTTTTCGTGTGTTTCAAAAAACATTTATCCCTTATTCACTGATATACACTGATCAGCCATAACATTATGAGCACTGAGAGGTGAAGTGAAAAACACTGATTATCTCCTCATCATGGCACCTGTTAGTGGGTGGGATATATTAGGCAGCAAGTGAACATTTTGTCCTCAAAGTTGATGTGTTAGAAGCAGGAAAAATGGGCAAGCATAAGGATTTGAGCCAGTCTTGACAAGGGCCAAATTGTGATGTGTGACTGGATCAGAGCGTCTCCAAAACTGCCGCTCTTGTGGGGTGTTCCCAGTCAGCAGTGGTCAGTATCTATCAAAAGTGGTCCAAGGAAGGAACAGTGGTGAACCGGTGACAGGGTCATGGACAGCCAAGGCTCATTGATGCACGTGGGGAGCGAAGGCTGGCCCGTGTGATCCGATCCAACAGATGAGCTACTGTTGCTCAAATTGCTGAAGAAGTTAATGCTGGTTCTGATAGAAAGGTGTCAGAATACACAGTGCATGACGGGACAGGATTGTATTGGCAGCAAAAGGGGGACCAACACAATATTAGGCCATAATGTTATGCCTGATCAGTGTAAATATAGAATAGTTGTGTATGTGGAAGGATGACAGTTTTACTACATCACAGTGACACAAGATTAAATTTCTTATTTAAAAAGACTGCTGATATTTTACCTGTAAGAGCAGGTTAAGTCTTGAGCAGCGGCTTGTGATGGGCTCCACTGAGGCCAGGTCCTTAACGCTGCCATGTCCTCCATATTTAAACTTCAACATTGCTGGAGGAAAAATAGGAGTCACTTTACAAGTCAGGTGCACTTTAAAGTAGCTGTATGGCTCTGTACAACCCTGATATGAAGAGATTAAAAGAGTCTGTATGGATATATAAGGATACAGTGCGGTGCGTCCATAATTGCACTGTTTAGACTGGAGTGAGAAGCGTTAACGGTCAACATAGAGCCATTGTTGACCAATACATAAACTAACAAGCTAACAGTTCAACTCCATGCCTCGGGTAGACAATCCTTTATAGTTTAATAAGCAACATGTTTTATTTACACCGCACATTTTCTTTGCTACGATAAATAAACAAATATATTCGTACGGAAGTGACTCAGTATCGCCAGGCTGGGTCGTGTGGTACCGAGCTTAGCCGAACATGTCAGAAAAATATCTTTACACCATTGAATAACACCATACTTACCAAATACACATAAGAGTGTAGTGTTGTATTCAGAAACTACAAAAAATATTAGTCTAAAAAATCCCGTTCAAAGCGCGCATTCAAAACATTACTGAAGATGAAAGCGTTGCCACTTCCGGGGGACTTTCAAATTTTGCGCGCGCTCCTAAACAGCTCATTGGCTCGAAGGGAAATGACGTCAGAAGGCTCATTTGGCTCCTCCTATTGTACCTTGCACGCACAAGCAAAGAGGATAAAAAAAAATAGTCGTGTGTCTTGCGTTATATACATTGGAGATTTGTACATAGAGTTATTGAGCCGTTTTAAATCCTGAAATTCCACAGAACGCATTAGGTACAGTTTAATATTGCTGAGAATAGATACACTATTTCCAAAAGTTTTGGGACACCTCTTCAAATTATTGAATTCAGGTGTTGTTTTTCAGGGGTTGGGCTTTGCCCCTTAGTTCCAGTGAAAGGAACTCTTAATGCTTCAGCATACCAAGACAACTTTGTGGGAACAGTTTGAGGATGACCCCTTCCTGTTCCAACATGACTGCACACCAGTGCACAAAGCAAGGTCCATAAAGACATGGATGAGCGAGTTTGGTGTGGAGGAACTTGACTGGCCTGCACAGAGTCCTGACTTCAACCCGATAGAACATCTTTGGATTGAATTAATGCGGAGACTGCAAGCCAGACCTTCTCGTCCAACATCAGTGCCTGACCTCACAAATGCACTTCTAGGGGAATGGTCAAAAATTCCCATGAAGACACTCCTAAACCTTGTGGAAAGCCTTCCCAGAAGCTGTTATAGCTGCAAAGGGCAGGCCAACTCCATATTAAATTCATGCTCATGTAAAGGCAGACTTCCCAGTTTTGGAATGGTTCGCAGTCTCTGCTCTAATTCATCCCAAAGGTGTTCTATCAGGTTGACTCGCTCATCCATGTGTTTATGGACCTTGCTTTGTGCACTGGTGTGCAGTCATGTTGGAACAGGAAGGGGTCATCCTCAAACTGTTCCCAGAAAGTTGGGAGCATGAAATTGTCCAAAATGTCTTGGTATGCTGAAGCATTAAGAGTTCCTTTCACTGGAACTAAGGGGCCCAAGCCCAACCCCTGAAAAACAACACCTGAATACAGTGATTTGGAGGGGTGTCCCAAAACTTTTGGCAATATAGTGTACTTTCTGACCTATCATTTATTACATTTATTTAATCTTTTTTTTTTTTATCTCTCTTATTGACTAATATGTATAGTTCAGATGTTGGTTATGCAACAGACATCTTTTGAAAGAATAGCTCTCATTTATTGATTTTCAATGATACATTTATCCTTGTTATGGTTGCAGGTGGATCCAGAGGCTGACTGGCAAATACTAAGCATGAATCAGGAATACATCCTGAATGGTACATTGTGGGACATCATGCCTACACTTTTATACCTAAGAGTAGTCAAACCATCTACTGATATGTTTTTGGGAGGTGGGAAGAAACCCATGCATACGTAAGGAGAACTAAGGCAGTTAGTGAAAACTATATATTGAAATTCTTTTCGTTCTGACCTTATTCTCAATCTCTTTCTCTATTCTACATGTTCCACTCTTTTCCATTGACAAACACTTAAATCCAAGGACACAAAAATCTGTCTGATATTTGCCATGAAGGAGAAGCAGCTTCTTTTCAATATGCACAACATTCTCAGAGTTTTATTTACGTGGGTTCCACAGCAGGGAGGTTCACTAATGTAACAAGCATTGATCAGTCTTTTCCTGTATAACAAGGGTCTGTTGGGATCCTGTTTCCGTGGTGATGGCCACAAATGCCATGGCAACAGCCCTGCAGAGTTGTCTGGGAAACAAGAACACTCAGATGGAGGCAAGACGTGTGAGACATAGAAAGAAGTTTAGGAAATTTCTGTACACATCAGTGCACACATCAGACAGGATGTTATTCTTGAGATATACATTGAATGAAAATGGACTTGTCATTGTGGACTGTATCTATAAATTGCTCATACACATTACATTAAAAAAAATAATTGTATGAACCAAGCTGTGAGTTTTGTATAACTGCTGAATGCTCCTTCCCTTTACCAACCTATCTATTCATCCATTTATTTCCTTAAAAAGGCTTAAATAAAAACACAAATAAGACCAGGAATGATTTAATGACAACGGCTGGTTTTAATCCAAGATTAAACATAAACCTCACAAAAATATAACAGACAATGGAGAAAAAAAATCATGATGTACGCAGGCACAAAAGCAAGCCTGACTGAGTCACAATCACAGATAACACGTGTTTTAATCATCTTACAAGCACAGGCTATACAGGCACAGAGCATAAACTGCTCCGAAGTGAATGCTAAAGGCCAAACAAAGACGCTCACAGCTACATTATAGCAGCAGATGGAGCTGTCATGCTAACATGAGTCTCAGTCACTGCACCAGCAGGAGGGACAAATGAACACAACCAGAGCAAGAAAGACTGTTGAATACATTAATGATGGACCAAACAAGAGGGAGCATGCTTACATAGGTTGAGAAAAATAAATAACTGAACTCACCACTTTCAGAGAATACCTGGACTGAAGAGATGATTATATCTTAATTAAAATAAACACTTAAAAAGAAAATCTGCAGTACATTCTTTAGATATACAACTAGTCTGCCTTAAGATGCCGAAGGGATAATGATAAATATTGTGAGGTTCAGGGCCAGGTTTTTCCCCACAACCATAAATCTACTGAACCCTACACTACACTGCTAGAACACTCATATGTCATTTTATATATATATATATATATATATATATATATATATATATATATATATATATATATATATATATATACACGGATCAGGTATAACATTATAACCACCTGCCTAATATTGTGTTGGTCCCCCAAAACAGCCCTCACCCGTTGAGTCATGGATTCCACTAGATCCCTGAAGGTGTGCTGTGGTATCTGCCACCAAGATTGGACTTGTTTGTCTAGCACATCCCACAGATACTTGATTGGATTGAGATCTGGGGAATTTGGAGGACAAATCAACACCTCAAACTCATTGTTGTGCTCATCAAACCATTCCTGAGCCACAGCCCTCAGAGAATACTGTTTCCATGAAAGGGTGTACATGGTCTGCAACAATGCTTAGGTAGGTGGTACGTGTCAAAGTAATATCCATATGGATGGCAGGACCCAAGGTTTCCCAGCAGAACATTGCCCAAAGTATGACACTGCCTCCACCGGCTTGCCTTCTTCCCATAGTGCATCCTGGTGCCATGTGTTCCCCAGGTAAGTGACGCACACACACCCGGCTATCCACGTGATGTAAAAGAAAACGTAATTTATCAGACCAGGCCACCTTCTTCCATTGCTCAGTGGTCCAGCTCTGATGCTCACATTGTTGGGGCTTTCGGCTGTGCACAGGGGTCACTATGGGCACCCTGACTGGTCTGCGGCTATGTAACCCCATACAAAACAAACTGCGATGCACTGTGTATTCTGACACCTTTCTATCAGAACCAGCATTAACTTCTTCAGCAATATGAGCAACAGTAGCTCGTCTGTTGGATCGGATGACACGGACCAGCCTTGTCTCCCCACGTGCATTGAGCCTTGGCCGTCCATGACCCTGTCTCCGGTTCACCACTGTTCCTTCCTTGGACCACTTTTGATAGATACTGACCACTGCAGACCGGGAACACCCCACAAGAGCTGCAGTTTTGGAGATGCTCTGATCCAGTGGTCTAACCATCACAATTTGGCCCTTGTCAAACTCGCTCAAATCCTTACACTTGACCATTTTTCCTGTTTCTAACACAACAACTTTGAGGACAAAATGTTCACTTGCTGCCTAATATATCCCACCCACTAACAGGTGCCATGATGAGGAGATAATCAGTGTTATTCACTTCACCTGGCACTGCTCATAATGTAATGCGTGATTGGTGTATATTGCAGTTCAGTTCCTGTTAAGGGTTTCCAGGCTGTCACATATATTCGATTAGACTTTTTATTCATGTCGAGTTTACTGAAGGAAAAAGAAAGTCACTGTTATTTTGTTAATGTTAACAGCTGACAGGATTTCTGTACTTTTGTACAAGTCATTAATACAATTTCTATAGCACCATCTCTTAAACAATAACAGTTATAATGAACAGTTTTTAAAACACTTTTGTTTAACACAGAAAAATGTGTAATTGTTGATGTGGTGATTTTGTTTTGTTATTTTATGAAAGGATTATTGAGCTTCAGCACTTTGTAGTGGTGACAGTGCTTTGTAAAATTTAAATGTGTGGCAAAGTCTTTACAGTTTTGTGGTAAAATGTGTGAGAGAGAGAGAGAGAGAGAGAGAGAGAGAGAGAGAGAGAGAGAGAGAGAGAGTTTGTTGCAGGCCTGACATCTTTCATGACAAAAGCCTGACATCTTTCATTTATAAATAAATTACTATAACTGGTTATACAGTGTATTATTTCCTCTCAACTATTTTGCATTATTTCCATATAACAGCACGGTGCAGTGTGCTGCTCTTTACATGACAGAGATGCTGATTTTATCCCAGCAACATACACAGATATTGTACAGTTGTAAATCTGTCCACATAAACAGATTAAATACAAGCATAATCGTTAATAAGGAGAAGTTTGAAGTTGAGGAGATGTTTATTCTTTTTGGAAGGAGTCTTTAGTGTCAGTGATTTCATGGATAAAGCTGTGAAGAAAAGATACAGGATGGAGGTAGCTCAAGTGGTTGAGGCTCTGTGTTGTTGCCTGGAAGATAGGGGTCCAAGCCCCAACACTTGAGCAAGGCCCTTAACCCCACCTACTCCAGGGGTCTTATCATGGCTGACCCTGTGCTCTGACTCCAACCCCCAAGGATGGGATATGTGAAGAAAGAATTTCGCTGTACAATAACGTATATGTGACAAATAAAGACTACTTAACAATCTGCATTGTCTGTCTTATGAGCTGTAATGAGAGAGAGAGAGAGAGGGGTTATGACGTGAGTTCAGGAGCTAATTTGTTTGACGAAACTATAACACGTTTAAAAAACACGAAAAAAAAATACAGTCCATTATTTTAAAATGTTTATTATCATCGGTTAATTTCATGATAAAGCGAACAAAATGAATGAGTGGCAAAATATCAAAATATCCTTTTTTTCCAGTGTACACCAGATCATTAAGCTTACACATATATAAAACACACACAATGATGTTTACCTACGGACATGCGTGTTTGTATGTACATCGTGTAGATTACGATACTGATATGCACGCGCACGTTTACGGCTCACGCTCTGCTTTGGATTCTTGATGCTTTCTTGAGACGTTTGTTTGCACTTCCTATGCTGTGTGCCATTTCGTATGTGTGTCTAAACATGATCGTGTTTTTTTTTCTGTTAAGCTCGGTGCCTTGAATTCCAATCATAGTTGGGTTATGCTGATGAAATATGCAAAAGAGGCTCCCTAAATTTGACGGCTAATTATTTCTGTCTGTTTGAATACGCATATCTTGTATAAACGTTCACCTGGATTTGGAAACTTATGCTGTTTTACTGTTGAAATGATTAAAGTAGCGAGAATAAACAGGTCAGAATTAACATATCACCAACATCAGTCTTCTAGTACTTTCCTCATTACTAAAGATAATCCATTCTATCACTGTCTAACAGATGAAGTGTCTTCAGACCCAAAGCTTTTCCTGGATTTTGTAATGACTGGTAGATGATTGTTTAGCCGGTTGGCCAGTTTGTCATCACACCTGAGTCCAGGTAACGCAGGCCAGTGAAATCTGAAGGATGTTGATATGAATCTCCCAATAACACTACTGTGTGCAGGTCTGAATACAGTTATCCCTTTTCCATATATGAGTTCAGTAATTTCACTGCACTGAGGTCCAGTAATTTCCTTCGGCACCATAAGAGCAAAAAAAAAAGGTCCGGTTGGTGGCACCAAATCCCCTGTGCAACTGATTACAGTGGTATATTTTGTTAGTAAAAAAACAAAAAAAAAACAACAAAAAAAAAGTACAACAACAAGCAAAAGGAAAAAATATGAGCAAATAATTCATCTCTGAGGGATTGGTGGCGATTTGAGCGTTTGGTCCAGGCTGGCCAGACTTCCTGTGAATTGATAAAGCATGAGGAGCTCTCAAGAAGAAAGAGGCATGGTTCTTCATCAGTGTCATCCTCATTTGTGTCAAATGGCACATTCTTGTCTAGATGATGCATAACAAAATGAGCAGATGAAATATCAACATGTCAATGGGTTTCAAAGTGGGTGTATCTGAGGGCTGGCATGATTACAGACTTAAAGGAAACACTTCTCCTTTAAAAGTCATTGTGGCAGTGGACTTCCTCGACCTTTGCGAAAGGGACGTGGTGGCCACCTGAATCCGTTTTCACTTAACCCTATGTTTCAGTCTGCACAAGTCTATTGCGTGTGTAAATAGAAAGTCCGAAAAAAATTTTGATTAGTAGATTTTTATATAGATATAGATACATCTCTTTCAATTTGATTTGGCTCGTCTCTCTCGGGATGCTGCGTTCTGTGGCTGTTCTCTGGCTCTTGTCAGTTCAGTGGCATGTTTAGTTGGCTCTGAGAGTGTAGCGCTACAACTCCAGTCTGTTAGCAGCACTTCTTCTTGCGTTTGCTGTTCCGGCTGAGTTTGACCACTTCGCTCTGCTGTTGCTGCTGCTGCTTAGCCATAGACTCTTTCCTTGCCCTGAGAACCAGCTCGGTAATGCAGTTGAACATCTGAGATGGGGGAAAAATAAGAGAAACAATAACACAATCTCTCTTCAATGTTCCCATGTAAAAAGCTCATTTATAACTTTAATGTCATTATTGAACTTGATACATCTCAGCATGTCCTTTTTTGTGTAATGTGTAATATGATGCAGTGTGGCTCTGAAAATTTATGAGCCGTCAGATCACTAAGCAGCATGGTGTCAATTTTTAAACTTATCCAGATGATACACTTAAGTATATAATGTCAACGTCTAGGAGGAACTTGTCTGTCAATCCATGGTTCGCTGGATTAATAGTGCTTGGTATGACACTAACACCATAGCATGAAAATAGATCCGGATTATGTAAGTACCTAATTTACACTATATTTCAAAAGTTTTGGGACACTCCTCTAAATCATTGAATTCAGGTGTTGTTTTTCAGGGGTTGGGCTTAGCCCCTTAGTTCCAGTGAAAGGAACTCTTAATGCTTCAGCATACCAAGACATTTTGGAAAATTTCATGCTCCCAACTTTGAGGGAACAGTTTGGGGATGACCCCTTCCTGTTCCAACATGACTGCACACCAGTGCACAAAGCAAGGTCCATAAAGACATGGATGAGCGAGTTTGGTGTGGAGGAACTTGACTGGCCTGCACAGAGTCCTGACCTCAACCTGATAGAACACCTTTGGGATGAATTAAAGCAGAGACTGCGAGCCAGGCCTTCTCGTACAACATCAGTGCCTGACCTCACAAATGCGCTTCTAGAGGAATGGTCAAAAATTCCCATAAACACACTCCTAAACCTTGTGAAAAGCCTTCCCAGATGAGTTGGAGCTGTAAAGGGCGGGCCAACTCCATTTTACATTCATGTGCATGTAAAGGCAGACCTCCCAAAACGTTTGGCAATATAGTGAATGATTTTATATGATCTAATGCTAGGGCTTGTCAGATAACAACTGTACGATGTAGATAAGATGCAATAAGATGTTTATCTATAGAAGATCTAAAATTAAATACTTCTCTCCTTCATCATGGCTAAAATGAAACTGTTTAACCTTAGGAATTTCACTCTTACATTTTCATTTTATTTTGCTATTGCATTTAACACTTTCACCTACATTTACATTAATTAATTAATTATAATTGAAAGGAATTAATCTACATTGCTAAACTTTTTTGTTTATCTATTTAATCAACTAAAACTCATTGTGTAGGATATTATACTGTAATAAGACTTCATTTATGATTACTTCTGTCTTTCTCAGCCCACCCTCTTCTTTGTTTTGGCTTCCAAACTATGCAGCTTTGTAGTGCTGAAGCGCTAGATGAACTTGGCATAAAGAGAAATTCCTTTCTCACATCCTAATAGACTGCATTGCGTTTTTTTTAAACACATTTTATGCCTTTGATCTGACCTCTTTGCTTGTTAAAGCCAAAATGCAACAGCTGAATTGTTTATTGTGCTTCTTGAAAAAGCAACTCTATTTCAGAAAGGGATTAAATGACTCGTTTATATTTGGTGGAATTGGACCCAGTGCCCAGTTTAAAGCGGAAATAACTGCTGGAGTAGCAATACTGTCTGTGAGAGGGATATAAAAAGCCTCCTGTGCACAGTTCTAGCTTAAACCAAAAAGCCGCGTTACAGTTTACTTACATCCTCCACATTGATGTTCTCCTTGGCGCTAGTTTCAAACAGCCGGATGTCCATCTGCTCGGCGAACTTCTGTGCGTCGGCCGTCTCCACCACCTTCGAGTTGGGGTCGTCATTCTTATTACCCACTGGACCATAAAGAGAAGGGTTAATAATAGAGACAACGGATAATCCCTAATATTGTTGACTCCTAGAAAAGAAAACGATAACGTTACAATGGTTAAATACATTTCAACAGTAGCACTTACCTAATATTCGACAAACATCATCACAATTCTGGTTGATTTCATGAAGCCATCGTTTGACATTTACAAAGGACTCTGCACTCGTCACATCATAAACCACGATCACACCATGTGTGCCTCGGTAATACCTGCAGAGAAACCGTTTGAACTTTTACATTACACCTGTTGTAAATTCCACACACACACATTATTTTCATTTAAACCACTCTTAACCAATATTAATTTCAGCTTTATGTAACAGGCTGCATGGCACTGAAAGTGTGTAGTGCTGCTGCCTGAGCGTGATTAAACTCAGTAAAAGTGACAAAAACAGTGATGTTCTGAAGCTAAAATGCAGATATATGGAGCGCTCATGCTGTTATCAAGATGAAGAGAGGAAGTGGGCGGAGTGACAGCTGAGGTGACCTGTGGCTGCATCACTTCCTGTGATCGTTTCCACAAACAGGAAGTGGTCACCTGAGATGAACGTAAAAACTCAAGTCATCCTGTACTTCAGGTTTCCTTGGCTTAAAATGTGAGAACACATCTGAACCTTCTTTCACCAGTGAAATTTGACAGAGAACCTGATGCATGCTTAACACATCCACAAACTCCATTATTTAGATTTGGCAAGTCAGCAGCCTTGCTTGAGTCTGGTATTTCATTCTCACTGCTGTTTGGTTGTAAAACAAGGCTCAAATTCACTGACTCTAATGACACACCACACCACGGCACTCCTGCATACCAGCGAACCTCAACAAGAACAACAACAGCATCTCTAGCATCTCTTTAGCTTATTTATCTGACGCAAACAACTCAGAGTATTGTGAAGGTTGTGCACGGGCTTGTTGGTCATGTAGAAAATGCTTACACATAGCACAAGGTTTGAGATGTATTAAGATTTCTGCAGTCTGTGTCATTTCTATGTGCAATTTAAATAACAGATGTAGGAAGAAACAGAAAGTATAATTATTTCTATGTTATATACTAACAAACACACACACAGTCATATTCCTATCAGGCTAAACAGGTAACTTGAGCAAAATCTAAAAGAAACAAAACAGATATTAACAGAACATAACATTAAACCAGAGCTAAAAATTAGACTTTGAACTTCGAACCCAGTCTTCATGCAATGAAACTCAATTTATAGACTAAAAAGAAGGTTGTTCATACCTTGTGGTTTTTACTCTGTCTGAAAATAGGAAGTGTGACAATTCGATCTATTGTTTCTCAACTATTGAGGTGGTGTTTGTGTAAAATTTGCCAATGCTACAACAGAAAAAGACTGTGGGTGATTAAAAAAGGTAGCTGGCCTTCAAAACAAACAAAATCTTTCTAGATAGACAAACAAACAGGTATTTTTTTTTTTCTTCAAAATAAAAACTAGTCATGGATTCTATTTATACCAGAGCACTGTAGAATTCTCCTTTCAGATTGGTCAGGTTCATTTTTTCTACAACAGCAGCATGAACAATGGTCATATCACAAGTCTCCTGAAGATCAATGTAATCTAAGACCGAGAACAAACAGATGTGTTGCTCAACAAAGGGAAAAAAATATATCATTGATATGACGTTTGTTCAACGTGTACGGAAGGAGTCTCCAGTGTCAACACTTTCAGTCAGAGGTACTGCTGTTTCCTTAAGCTGTCTGCCATTGATTTTCAAGTCATTTTCAGGTAATAAGCTGCAGTATTAATTTTATCTGTATTATTAACTTTAAGTAAAGGTGAAGGAATGACTGTTTAGCTGTAATGAAGTTCAGTAATAACAGACAAGTACCAAAACTTTGGGTGTGCTGTTATTAAACAATAATCAAGTTTTAATCCTTACAAAGTAGTACTTTACTTCTTACTATGTAGATATTAATATGTCCGTAAATACAATATAAGTAGAGTTATATGCTACAGAACCTTTTTTTTTTTATCAGAACAGTAGTCAGTGGCATCTCACAGTCAACAAAAACAACCAAGTGGCAGACCAGAAGGTTATTGCCTCATAATTGAAGCTGAATGAAAAGAGAAATAAGTCACTTCACTTTCTGTGGTTCGAGAGAAAGGAGCAGCCGATGGGGAATTATTGTTAATTCTGACTCATACATGATGTAATACAACTGCCCGCTTCTAATATTGTCCTGCCCAACTGCAACTAGACAGAAGCAAACTGCAAACTCTTTCAATGAAAAAAACCAACGACAGTTTCATAGTCAGTCAATCGTCAAAGAGTGATGCCCGATCAAAATGTAATCTCTCTCGTATCCATAGGCTGAATTCTAAGTATTCCAAATTATAAGTATTTTCCACACATATGAGTTTCACATAAAGCAAATAAAGAACCAGCTCAGTTGTGACGGACTTGCCCTGTGGCCTGAGTGTGTGGTACTTACGTTGAAGTGATGGTACGGAACCGTTCCTGTCCCGCCGTGTCCCAAATCTGCAGCTTCACCTTCTCTCCGTTTATCTCCACCGTCCTGATCTTAAAGTCCACGCCGATGGTGGTAATGTAACTACCTGAAATACGGAGAGCACCAAAGAACTCAAAGGTCATACTAATGGTGACAAAAATATTCTGTCAGGACAAAACAAATGCTAAACACTGTCATAATCTGAATCTGGATCGATCAGTTCATTTTTAGATCTTTAAATAGAAATAAGTCAAAGTACACTATATTGCCAAAAGTTTTGGGACGTCTGCCTTTACATGCACATGAATATAATATGGAGTTGGTCCGCCCTTTGCAGCTATAACAGCTTCAACTCTTCTGGGAAAGCTTTCCACAAGGTTTAGGAGTGTGTTTATGGGAATTTTTAACCGTTCCTCTAAAAGCGAAATTGTGAGGTCAGGCACTGATGGTGGACGAGAAGGTCTGACTCGCAGTCTCCGCTCTAATTCATCCCAAAGGTGTTCTATCAGGTTGAGGTCAGGACTCTGTGCAGGCCAGTCAAGTTCCTCCACACCAAACTCACTCATCCATGTCTTTATGGACCTTGCTTTGTGCATTGGTGTGCAGTCATGTTGGAACAGGAAGGAGTCATCCCCAAACTGTTCCCTCAAAGTTTGGAGCATGAAATTGTCCAAAACGTCTTGTTATGCTGAAGCATTAAGAGTTCCTTTCACTGGAACTAAGGGGCCAAGCCCAACTCCTGAAAAACAACCCCTGAATTCAATGATTTAGAAGGGTGTCCCAAAACCTTTGGCAGTATAGTGTGTATTGTCTCATTCCTGTAGTTTACTTCCAGATAGAGTAATAGAGTGATATAGCAGGGGATGAGCAAACAAAAGCAACCACAAAATTTGTCTATAACTAAGTACCTGTGCTAAATTTGATTTATTTCTTCACCATAATGTTTACTGGTACAGCAAAACCCATGTGGACACCTGGCCATCACACCCATATGTGCTTGGTGAATAATCCATTCCAAAACCATGGCAGTTAAGCCCGAGTTGCTCCCCGCTTTGCGGCTATAACAACCTCTGCTCTTCTGGGAAGGCTTTAGATTT
>JAUCMX010000027.1:10820737-10935737 GCA_033459395.1 Hemibagrus guttatus
TTAAGCAAATACCAAACCACTATTTTCATTAGATCAGAGAGATTTCCCGTCCTGTATCCCGTTTTGAATAGCTTTTGAACTTGATCAAATGCACCCAGGGTTGTACAAGCAAAACACAGGCAATGATTCAAATGGGACCCAGTGATCTGTTAAATACAGACTTTAGTCATGTCACTGAAGTACCAGCATACCTGTGTGGACATTGCATTACTTCTTATTCAACAATACTGGTCTAGAGTCCTGAAACTGCAATTACTCAATCACACAAGATTTGTTTACTGTATAGAATCATTTTGTTAACCTTACAGCTGCACAACCCTAGTGGGTACAATTCGAAAAAGGGCAACATTTCAATGGCTTTAATAGACCAATACAGGCTTATTTTGTAGACATGGATCTAAACAAAAGCCTTTTGTCCAACACTTAAGTGGCTGTGGCGTCCGAAACCTAGTGTCCCTGTCTGCCAGAATAAACTGGCACACAGGGATAGGAGGAAACGGGGTTTGTTTGCAGGGGAACGACAGAACAGCACTGCAAGAGCTGCTTTGTAACCTAACCTGCAATGGTAGTGATGCCCACCCCAATGCAAAGCAGAGAACTTTACCTTATCAGCCAGAGGGAAGGAGTAGTCCGTCTCCACAGCGACAGCCAGAACCCTCTTGTATCCATTGATGACGGAATGAGGAATAGAGGCAAGAGTGGGGTAGCCAATCTGCAGACACACACTGGCGATGTTCCTCACACCCTAAAAGAGAGAAAGTTATTAAAACACACAACTTGGTAACTGGGAACCAAACAAATTGGCTGGGAATTTATGCAAGGAAAAGCAACTTCTGCATATGAGAAGAAACAGGTTTCACAGAATTAAATGACGAGTCCCACTCACTTCCAGGAACCTCTTGTGCAGGGCATCTTCAGTGATGTCCAGCACCTCAGGGCTGTAGACACTGCCGTTGTCATAGACCTGCTGGATGATCAACCCGTAGGAAAAGGGCGAGATGTTCAGCATGTTGAGCAGTGTGGCCTCGCTGGCACCCACCTTATCTCCAGGCTTGATCAGTTGCACATCACTCTGGAAAAAGACGACAATGTTAGATATACAGTTCACAATCAATGGATTCCACATCCTACAAGTGACCCAAGAATTCATTCTACACAACTAATGCACCCATTGATCACTGTAAACACCATGGCAGATGCCCAGGATCCAACTTTTGACTCACCAGGATTTCAATGGTTCCTCTGGAGATCTTGGTGGTGATACCCAAAGCCTGGAAGAAGGAGGTCTTCTCAGGACCCAGCCCAGTGTTCTGAGCAGGCACAGTCACCTCACAAGGAGCGATTGCACCAGCACGGGCAGCAGCTGGCACCTAAGGAAAAGGATGATTGTTAAAACTTTATACATTGAATTAAAGAAAGAAAGAGAAAAAAAAATGCTAAGGGTAAAGACAAAATTACCTTATTGGCCAGCAGCAGGTCCCTGACCTCAGTCAGGTCTTCCTTTGTGAAAACGAAGCCCACATTTCCACGGATGTGAGGAAGCAGCCTGTTAAAGAAAGTCAGCCAGTGTTTACTCAGACATCAAAACAAGCATGCTTATAGATTTCCAACATAAGGATGCAATGTTTGAGACTAAGCGTCCCTGCAAGCTGTGGGATGCAGACAGACAGGGATAGTAAGAAACAACTTGATTTGTGCAGGGGGAACGACCAATCAGCACTGCAACAGCTGATTCGTAACTGATCCTGCAAAGTCAGCAGTTGGCAAAAAGGTGTGGCTCTCTTAAAAAGAACGATAATTTTAAAGAATATTGCTACCCAGTGGGGTTTTTACTTTGACTCTTGCTTTATTAAAACAGAAAAAGGCTCTGGAATTTCAACTGCTGACAGGCACACTTAAAAACTGTATCTTGACACAACCTATAAACACTTAGACATACTTCTCCAGAGCAGGGTTGTTCTCCAGGTGGCCACGGATAGCCTTGCGCATCATGGTGTTCTTGCCCATGAGCACGACTGCCTTGCCCCGCAGAGACAGACGGATGGTCTGCATCTGCTTGGAGCCGACGTTGTCTGCGCCCACGATGAAGCATTTCGGGTAGTCATTCAACAGTTGCTGTGAACCAGAAGGCAAAATATAAGTAGGAATGGTAAGGATTCCTTAGTAAAAACAGTTCTGCATACACCTCTAGTGCAATGTTTGAGACTAAGCGTCCCTGCAAGCCATGGGATGCAGACAGACAGGGATAGTAAGAAACAAATTGATTTGTGCAGGGGGAACGACCAATCAGCACTGCAACAGCTGATTCGTAACTGATCCTGCAAAGAGTGTTTGGACTAATAAGCACCATGCACCTGTACAAATCCAAAAAAACCCTGTTTTCTATGCTTTAAAAACTAAAGGAGTCAAACATTATGGCCATGTCCACACTAAACGAAAACATTAAACATTTTTCTATCCTTCCACACTGACAACATTTTAGTCAACGAAAACGTACCTTTTTGAAAACACTTCAAAGTGGATCAATTTGAAAACGCCGTTTTCACGTCGCAGTTTGGACTGAAAACGGAGGCTTTTGAAAACGATGACTTGGTCCTGTGACTCAGTCATGTGACCAATTCAGCCAAGATGGTGGAAGACATAGTAGAGCAGTTGTTTTGGATGTTCAGTTTTTGACAGCCAGGTGGAAATGATACAGGTCAAAGAGCCTTTCGTTTTACTCATGTGCAGTACAGGGATGTATGGATGACCAACTTTTGGGAACCGATTGAAAACGCTAATGTGGATAATTTTAGATGCAAGCTGTTTTCAAATTTATCCAGATTAGTGTAGACATTGCCTATGAGCAGCCATTGGGAGGCTGCTTCTTAATTGCCACAAAAAGAACTGAAGCACTACCAACAGCTGAGAATCAACACAGGAAAGTTTTATTCTAAAATAAGGAAACAAAGCTGCTGGTTGTAGTTAAGAGTTGAAATCAGTAATACAAGTATTAAAATTGCTTTGAGGAGGTAAGTGACAAAAAACAAGAGTCTCTGTCCTTTATTCTGGTGTCCTTTTTGTTGTTTATTTTTTTGGCCTTAACATTCACATCAAGGTGAATATTAGAGAGGGGAGATTTTCAATCAACAATATGAAAGCGAACGCCAGTATGAAATCCTAGATTGAAGAGGTTATTCCAGAACAATAATAACAGCACAATAAGAAAAAAGGGAAAAGAAACTTACAATGATTTTCAGGAAGTAGTTGGACTTCCACGTGGCCCTGTCTTCCCTGGGCATCTTTGCAGTGCTTCCAAGGATCGGTTAAAGAGCCGGTTTAAAGACAAGGTGATCTATCTTAAAGAGAAAAAAAATATATTTAAAAAAAATTGACACTGTAGGAGAATATAATTTTACATTAAGCACCAGAAAAGAAACACAGAATGTGCATAATTAGCCACTCGCAAGTCATTACCAATGATCTTTTTCCCCTTCCAACAGGGCTCGCAAAAGACATAGGTTTTATTTACAATTAAGAGATGTTTAATTTTTTTAAAAGTATTGAGTATATGGTAATTGAGCAAGTGAACATTCGCCGAACACATGGCGCTAACCTTATTACCGAAGCAACATGGCGCCGAGAGGCCTTTAGCTAGCAGGCTAACTCTGTACTCAATTCACACTTCAGGCAAAAACTGGCTTTATTTATTATATATAACTATGGCGAATCGTTGAATATAAGCTTTCCCTACGTATTTCGAGTACAGAACAACATTTAACCATTGATAAACCAGGGAAAGAGAGTAAAACTTCATGCTGTGACGGAGCACACCTCACCTCAAGTAGGGACGCGTGAAAGAAAAGAGACCGAAAGAGGAATTCAGGCGGTATTATAGAACACGAGTGCCGTTTCTGATTGGTCATCAATGCTGTCACTCATATTGTCCCGCCTCCAGCTCCATACCGCTACTGCGCGTTCAACACATTGAAAAGACAGGCGCCATTTTACATATTGCAAATTAGTTTTATTTTAAAACGGGTAAAACCAACATAAATAAACAGGGCTCTGAGATGGACTCTAAGCCGCGATAACTCCACAGGGACCCACAGGCACAAGTGTTTACTGTAGGGGAAGGTGTTACGGATTGAATGAATAAATGTGTTGTGAATAAATATAGAACATAAAGCCTAGAAAGCTATACTCGATTTGGGACGAACCCTGGGTGTTGCTGTCTCTTTCTAATGAATCATTTTACACGACTCGGGTAACCAATAGGAGTCGACTCTTTCGGCTCCCAACCGACTCATTGCTTTTTTTTCCCTATTTTTTTTTTACTCTTAAGGGGTTTTGATATTTTACAAGAGATTTGTCTTTTTCTGTATAACCACTGCCTAAACAGAACAATGGAATAATATTTTATCTTGTAATAAACAAAATAAGCAATATATGAAACCTACGTAACAATCCCTGCATTTATATTGTTGTCTGTACCTCAATGAGAATATTTATTTCCATTTATCCTGTCATCCTTTCTCACTCTTGACACACACACCGAACGATAATAAGTCGCCTAATTTATATGCGAGTCGACTCTCACAGTTTACCTAACAAACTCAAAGAATCGACTCCTTCACGGACGAGGCATCGCTAGCTCTTACGTCAATTCCCTGCGACGTCGGAGTGTGAGCCATGTGAGAGGCGATTCCCTTGAAGATTTGATATACAACCGCAGTGGCGAAGGCCTTTTTACACCTCCAAACTTGTTGTTTTTCTTGTTGTAGTACTGAGTCGGACGTGAAGTGCGAGAAAGACGGGTTAATATCGGATTGACGCTTTTTCCGGATCATGCCCCACGACCCCGATCCTCCACCGGCCAAGAAATTTAAGCCGGGCTCCCCTTTTTTCCCAGCAAACAAGAAGCCTGGAATGCTGCTCCCAAAGAAGGGAAATGCGCCCAGTCCAATAGACGTGCAAAGAAAACAGCTTCCTATTTACCAGGCCAAATCTCAGCTCATCGATCAGCTCAGACAGCTGCACAATGCGGTGTTAATCGGTAAGTTTGCATATTCTATAGGTGACGCTAAGCTCTCCTAGCCTGTACACAGACAACATCAGCATTTGATCTCTTCCTTGCTACAGAAATTACAACAGCTGAAATCTCTGATTTTAGAAAAAAAAAAGTTATGTATGGAATAAATAAAAGCAGCAATATTAATTCTAAAGTTTTTAGTCGAAAGCATGCTAGCAAGGTAAACAACCATGGTGACTGGTGACTTTGTGAGATTGATTGAGTTTACATTTTCCTGACAGCTGTTAGTTACCACTTTGGATTTATGCTCAAAGGATGTTTTATAAGGTACACCTAATAAAACATAATTGTGGACCCTGATCTTGTAATAGTGTATCAGGTGGAGCAGCTTTACTGTTTATTAACATTGTATAAACTTAGTCATGCTTTTTCACACATTTTCTGATACTGACTGCATAGTGTGATGTAGATTTCTATTTAATGTTTAGTGTTGTTTGTATTTATGTAGAAAAGACTCATTTTTGAGACCAAAGGGATGACTATCTCTAAAGTACTTTAATTCTGGCATTTACATTTGGCAGACAACCTTATCCACCACGACTAACATTTATCTCATTTACACAATTGTAATCACTAAGCTACCACATCCCTTACATGACAGGCAGTATGAATTGCTATTAGACAAGAAAAGACAAAAGCATGCATCGTTACATATGGTTCCTACAAAGTACCCCACTACTTGGTGACCTGTCTGCTCTATTATCTAGGAGAGACCGGCTCGGGAAAAACCACACAGATCCCACAGTACCTCTATGAAGCGGGCATCGGTCGACAGGGCATCATCGCAGTCACTCAGCCTCGACGTGTGGCTGCTATCTCGCTGGCGGGACGAGTGGCCGAGGAAAAGAGAACTCAGCTTGGAAAACTGGTGGGTAAAGTTTAAAGTTTTGGAAGTGTGTGATGGCATTTATACAGTTGGTATCTAGTGATTTTTCCGAAACCATCTACAATGCCAACATGTCCACAGGTTGGCTACACGGTACGATTCGAGGACGTCACATCCCTGGAAACCAAGTTGAAGTTTATGACTGATGGCATGCTGCTGAGAGAGGCAATCGGAGACCCCCTGCTTTTGCGCTACACGGTTGTGATCCTAGACGAAGCTCACGAGCGCACCGTCCACACTGATGTCCTCTTTGGCGTGGTCAAGAGCGCCCAGCGCAAACGCAAGGAGCAGAATAAGATCCCTCTAAAGGTGAGCAATGAATATGGGTCAGTAAAGAGCTGAGACGCCAGACAAGGGATTAGCGATATAAAAAATAGCATACCATAATAGTCATACTGTTCTACTACCGATCTGCATGCATATGCATATATATATATATATATATATATATATATATATATATATATATATATATATATATATATATATATATATAATTTTATATTTTCTCTATAGTTTTTTCTTGTCTCTTGTATATTTAAGTTCTATTTTTTACATAATTATTCTAGGCTATTTTTATTAAATCTTTTATTCCATTTTTATAATGCGAACAAGGAGCAACCGTTTTTAAAATCTGTATTTTTAAGTACATTTATAGACATTTTTTTTTACAGAAAAGGTTTAATTTTTAAAAAACAAATATTCAAAACAATCCAGAGCTTTAAATGCCTTTAATCAGCCACTGTGCACTTTTATTTAATGGCTATAAAATATAAATAAACATCAAAAACAAGGAAGACTTATTTGTGAAACTAAATAACTACAATATCAACACTGCAAAAAAGTGAAAATGTATTGAATGTAGTCTCATTTATCTGATATTTTTATAATAATTATTCTATAATAATGTCAGGCTTAATTTTTAGAGTATAATTTAGTTTCTTTCTAGAAAATCTTTCTAAATGTTCAAAATGAGTTCAATTACTTGCCATTGGAGTCTTTTTCAGGGCTGAAATCAGTACAAATATTTAGAAATAAATGTAATTATTTAATTTCTGTTGCCACAGGAAACTGTAGAGAGAAAAAATGTATTTTATATTACATATATTATATAAATTTATACTATATTTTAGTTCATTTCCTAAGGCGTATATCATCAGATGTATATCATCAGATTGCCCAGTAATACTGTAGACTCATAGTTTATGTATTTTATATATCCAGGTCATCGTGATGTCCGCCACCATGGACGTGGATCTGTTTTCTCAGTATTTTAATAAGTCTCCTGTGTTGTACCTGGAGGGTCGGCAGCACCCGATTCAGATCTATTATACCAAGCAGCCACAATCTGATTACCTGCACGCAGCGCTGGTGTCCATCTTTCAGATTCACCAGGTCAGTCGCTGAATTGTGTCTGTACCCTCAACAAAAAGCAGATAGTGTTTAACAATTCAGCTACTAGCCTCGGTTTTCTCTCATCCAACATAAAGCTTTGAACTTTTAAACATTATGTATAACTCACATTTAATGTCTCTTTCATGGGAACACTGGGATAATGAATATATTTGTGTTTATCATGATCTCTGGTGTCTCTAACGAGTATCGTTGACTATGCAGGAAGCTCCTCCATCTCATGACATCCTGGTGTTCATGACGGGGCAGGAGGAGATTGAAGCGCTGGCTCGTACGTGTCGGGACATCGCCAAACACCTGCCTGAAACCTGCGGGCCCATGATTGTGATCCCTCTGTATGCATCACTTCCTCCGACCCAGCAGCTCAGGGTCTTTCAACCTGCACCTAAGGTACCCTGTTGATGGTTGCTCATTTTTTAAGGATTGTGTTTAGATTTCAAAGCCACAAGGAAAAGATAGAATGTCTCAGTGCTTGTCTAGGAGTCGAGCTGACTTCTTTATTACATTTTTGCAGACATACAAAATGTGTTACTTCAGTTATAAAAATGAAACGGGATGTCTGATAAGAGGAGATACAAGAAACAAACCAATCAATACAGCAACAGAACCCCCACCCACAACCCTCCCCAGAGGCTGCAAACAAACAAACAAACAAACAAACAAATAAATAAATAAAGGTCTGGTATAGTGGTCCTCCAGCAGGACTCTAATGAGAAGATCCAAATGTTACATTTAGGTTCTCAATAACACCTAGTATAGGGCTCCAGATTTCGTAAAAGGATTTCAGTGATCCTTTGAAAGAGTGTCTAATTTTATCGAGGTGGATGCATTTCATACATCTCATATCCAATCCTCATGTGATGCGAGGGGACATGTTTCCATTTGAGGAGGATGGCAGGCTAAGATGGCAAAGGCAATGAAGCCACGCATTGTGGATGATACAGCTGAAGCAAGGGGATGGCCAAACAGAGCAGTCAGTGCGTTAAGGGCAATGGTGTTGTTAAGGGCCTGTGAGAGTCAAGTTGACAAAGGCATTTTGTATTTTGTTCTTAATGTTTAAATTAAAGGTAGTAGGCTGATTGGTGTATCAATATTGCCCGTAGTGTGTGAATGGCTGTGTGATTGTGTGTGTAATTGTGCAAGGTTAAACTCCAGGTTCCTTGTGACGCTGTTTAAGAGGTACAGAAGGTAGATGGATGGATTTTAAAATTACTGATGTGTTTAATACAAGGGTTTTTATATGCCATAATGTTGAACGAATTTCTATTTCTTTATGTCATATGTATTAACATTCTCTCTCTCTCTCTCTCTCTCTCTCTCTCTCTCTCTCTCTCTCTCTTATTCTCTCTGTATCAGGGTTGCCGAAAGGTCATCCTGTCAACCAACATCGCAGAGACGTCCATAACTATTTCTGGAATTAAATACGTCATTGATACAGGAATGGTGAAGGCAAAGCGCTATAACCCAGGTGAGAGCTCTGCTGTCCAGCATAAAACAGTATTTAACACGGGTTTTATTGTAGTAAATAGGATAAGATAATCAGTCCTTCCAGTACTTCCTGATTTTGGGAAAGCAGAAATGAACACAAAATCAAGCAAATGCTCACATATTCATAGGAGCTTTTTTCAAAATTGCCGCAGATTTTCAACAGATTTGGGCCAAGATATGTCATGTGACATAATGACAACACAGTGCTTTCAGCCAAAGTTCTCTTTGTTTCATGTTTGTTGAGCATGAATATAGCTATCATGGAAAGCAATTACACTTGTGTTTTCACTGGTAGTTTAAAAGAAGAATCCTCTGCTTGCAGTTTCACCAATTCGAGTGTTTTCCATTAAAAAAAAAAGAAAAAATCAAGCGTTTCTGACTTCAACAATCCCAAAAAACACTTTGCTTAATTCAGGAAGGGACTGGATTGTGTTGTATGCCAGTCAGGTAGTTCCTTGAGCTGTTCTAGGTCTTTAAAACAGTTAAAAATATAACTACTGTTTGTTATCTATGTAGCTATATTGCATAATAAACAAATTATACTAAGCAGTCACAAATACAGATATTTGTTATATACGATGTGTTGGGCAAGAAAAGGCAAGCTTGCATGAAAAATTTACATGCTGTCATGTAGTAGAAACTAGAGGTGTGAATCCATTAGCACTGACATCCTGCAGGATGTAACATAAAGTCATGTGAATGAGAGATTTGAACTTTTCCTTTGTGCGCTAGTCAGAGCACAGATATGAAGCTTGCGTGACAACAACAACATTTATTAACATTAACATGTGTCGCTCAAACCTGGCCAGTTTGTTTATAATTCAGAGCCAACTAGATTTCTTAGAAACAATTACACAAAAATAATGAGGTTGACATTAACAGACTTGCGGACATCTCTAATTGAGAGCGGTTTTCACCTGGAGCGATGTAGATTTTGAGGAACTGTCAGAGCCAGGTTCTATAGACATGCCCATTCTGTGTTTAGGCCACGCCTACTTTGTGACTAAATCCAACTGTGGATATCTATTAAAATTATACAGATGGTATAATATAGTTACACACCTAATAAGTCTTGTTCATTACAACCAGCACAAAAATAAGCCAAAAACCATGAACTTTTACAGCATTTTCTGTTGTAATTGTAATAAAAATGTAAGTACTTAATTTATATTTTTAATATATGTATATTGCACTTGTCATTTTCATATGCAGTCTAAGTGATTGCAATACCATCCAAGTGCCATGTGGTGGAGCTGTACTATCTTCTACGCTTTGAATAGTCAGCTTAATGTAAACTAATATCATAGAGTAATTACATCTTATTTCAGCAGTGATTGATATTTAAATACACTATTGATACGCTCTAGATTGATACACTGATAGCATAAAATAAAAAGAAAAGAAATAAAGATTCGTGCAAGTCACGATGTGCATAGTTCATGTGATATGCTGTTTTTTTGTCTTGTGCATTGTTAGACAGCGGTCTGGAGGTGTTAGCCGTGCAGCGAGTGTCCAAAGCGCAGGCCTGGCAGCGGGCAGGAAGGGCAGGGAGAGAGGACTCCGGCTCCTGTTACCGCCTCTACACTGAAGACGAGTTCGACAACCTCGCAAACATGACTGTACCTGAAATACAACGGTATTGTGCAGACTTTCGGTTCAGTTCGCTTCATTCAAGATTAGACAGCTGTGTATTGTATGTATATAGTTAGTCAGTGCCAAATAATAATATTAGAACCTTTTACATCCATGCATTTTTGTTGTCGTGATTTTTTTAAATTTATAATAATGATTATAAGCTCTTATTATTTTTGCATGTGTTCTCTATAGGTGTAATCTAACTGGTGTCATACTGCAACTGTTGGCTCTGGGTGTTCCTGATGTGCTCAACTTTGACTTCATGTCCAAGCCGTCACCTGGTAAGAACCAAATGGTTTTCATATATGCAGAATTATTGGCACCCTTCGTGCCACTAAGCAAAGTTGAATCTACAAATGAATAACGCTTGCATTAAGTTACTATTTTGAGCTGGGTGTAATTATTTTTATATAAATTATTTTTATAAAGTCGTGAATTTCCTTTGAAAACCAAGGATTTTAAAATGAATAGCACCCTCACAATTAATATTTGATGCTGGGAAGGAGAGAGAGGGAACAGTTTGTGCTATTTCCGACTTCACATGTTATCTCTTATGGTTAGTTGCATAATTGTTGTTATTAATTAATAATAACATTTACTGTTGTTCTTTGTTGTGTTTTTGATTATTTATTTATTAATAAATTACTTAAATTAAGTGTAATAAAATAGCTTTAATAATAATAATAATTATTATTATTATTATAAAATAATATTAAAGTTTAATAATAATATTAATAATTATTATAAAACTATTATAATATGATGAATTACTATGAATGATAATAATAATAATAATAATAATAATAATATTTATTTTTTAATAATAACTGTTGTTATTATAGATTTGTGTTATTTTTATAATTGTTATTATTATTATTATTATTTATTTTTGAAAGAAAATATTATTCTGTAATACATATTGTATCTGCAGCAATATTGACGCTTGTGTCATTGAACAGAGTCGCTGCGAATGGCTGTGGAGCAGCTAGATCTCCTCGGAGCTGTGGATAGGAAGGATGATCAGGTTTTCCTCACTCCTCTGGGCAAGAAGATGGCCTACTTTCCCCTGGAACCTCGATTTGCTAAAGTAAGCTGAGATTATCTTTTTGAAGTAAGCAAATTTATGCTTCTGTCACTCTGCCGGTTGTAGGGGTATTTTGTTTTTTGGTTGTCACTCAGTCTGTGTGAAGCCAAGGTATCAAGCCCAATATATTCATGGTAGGACTTACAGAGATTATATGTGTTGTGTTACCTGAATAAAGAGAGGGAGTACTACATGCTTGGCCCCCTAAATGATATTGAAATACCTCAGAGAGGGTAATCTGTGCTCAATTTCCTTTCATTTTAATATGCGTGTTCCAACTCCTTTGGGTACCTCGGGTCGAGCTGGAGGTGCATTCTGCTCCAAAACAGTTCCTTATGTTTGTAGTTGGCCATGTGACTTATATATTTTTAACGCTGTTTTGCAGACCATCCTGATTTCTCCAGACTTTTCCTGTACCGAGGAGATTCTGACCATTCTCTCTCTGCTCTCCGTGGACTCCGTGCTCTACAACCCTCCTGCCCGCCGAGACGAGGTGCTTGCTGTGCGCAAAAAATTCATCTCCAGCGAAGGGGATCACATGACCCTGCTGAACATCTACAGAGCTTTCAAGAAAGTCGGTGGAAATAAGGTAGATGTCTCTGTTCTTTCAAGAGTTTGACACACCTACCTTGCTGGGCCACATCGTAGGAACAGTTAGAGATTTTTTGAGTAGAGTTTTTTGCCACTCACTGATTCATCTCTCATGCTGGTAGCTGGTTATATTGGGTTGGTGACATTGAAGAGTTTTTCAATCCCAGTAATGCTGCTGCAACAGATATTTTGCAGAGCTACACATATTTCCAAACCAGTTACACTGACATGCTAAAGCCTGAAGGACTTTTATCAGTAGTCCTATATTCGTGGCTTTTGGCTGTGAACTACACTCAGTAATTAAGCCTTTTTACCAGTACACTTTTTACCAGTTTTGCCGTGGAATGGTAGTCGACTTATGGTGCATTTTTAATTTGTATAAATAAGTATAAAATGAGTAATGACACTGTAGGCTTTCAGTGTGAGATGTTTTTACTTTAGGTGGGATAACCTTGTACAGAATTTTAGTTCTTAGTGGTTGAAGATTAAAATTTGAGAGGTTTATGAACAAGCATGTGGGGCATCTCCTGAGCAGGATCCTGTGCTCTCATTGCCGCGGCCAGGGTTCAATTCCTCGCCAGGGAGCCAACCCGGCCACTGAAGAGTTAACGCACAGTGTCTGTCCTAAGCCTGGATAAAAATGGGAGGATTGCGTCAGAAATGGCATCCGGCATGAAACCTGTGCCAAAGCAAATATGCGGATCAAATGAACCGCTGTGGTGACCCCGAACAGGGAGCAGTCGAAAGAACAACAACAACATGTGGGGCATCTTCATTTATTTTGAAGATATAAACATTTGAATTGATAGAAAAGTTTTTTTGGGAACTTTTCTATGAAAATATTGCCACTCATAGGCTAGTCAAAAACATAAATACTTGAGAAACTACAAATTTTTAAATGTCTACTTTCATATGAGCTTCATATTAACCACCGCTGTGTAATGTGACATGACAATGCTGAACATATTGGCCTCTGGTAAAAAGAATTAAACACCTAAAGTCACTTTTATGGGAAATGCACCTAAAAATGGACAAAAATTGTAGAAAAAGTTATCCAGTAAACTGTCAACTCCTTATGTTTTGGTGTTCCTCATCGATGCAGGAGTGGTGTAGGGAGAACTTTGTCAACAGCAGAAACATGGGTCTGGTTGCTGAAGTTCGAGCTCAGCTGAGGGACATTTGCCTAAAGGTACTGAATTATTCAATACTATGAACAATATTTTGTAGACAATTTTTCTGTTCTGTTAGAGGATAAAATATGTGATAAATTAACCAGCAAATAAACATGTAAATCTAACCAGGAGCATGATGGTTTGTGTTGTTCTGTTTCCAAGCTGGGACTGAAGCTAGAATCCTCACTGTCTGAACTGGCTAACGTGCGGCGCTGCCTTGCACACGGAATGTTCGCCAACGCAGCTGAGCTACAGCCAGATGGCTCATACGTAGCTCTGGACACCCACCAGACCATCGCCATCCACCCGTCCTCCGTCCTGTTCCAGGCCAAGCCGGCCTATGTGGTGTTCAACGAGCTCCTGCATACGTCGCGCTGCTACATGCGGGACCTGTGCCTGGTGGATGCCGACTGGCTCCAGGAAGCAGCGCCGGAATATTTCCGGCGTAAAATCCACACAGTGAAGAGCTAGTACACCTCAGGGGTGCTTTATCGAATTTAAAAGCAAATTGCATGAACATCCAGACCATGATGGAATAGCTAGCAGAAGTAGGTCTTGAAGATGTTTCGCCGTTCGTCTGAGAAGCTTTGTATATTTTTGTTTAAGTGAGAACACTGCACAGGGTGTTGGGGGAATTTTAGACTATTCCTCTTAACAAAGCCTTTCCGAGGACTGGCAAAACGTTTTCAAGGTATCAGAAATCCTGATGCATTCAACTACATGTCGATGCCATAACAGAGGATTTGTTCACCTGCCCCCGAACGCTGGATGATGGATAAAAGGCAATGCTGAACGTACTCATCTTTAAAGAGTAGAAAACATGAATAGTTGATTGAACGTTTAGGAATGACTTTCCTAAAACAAATTGTTTTGGTGTTCTTTGTACAAATGATGCATTTTGCACATCCTCCAATAGCTTTTGACTAATTTGTGGCTTCTCCGGTGATTTGATACTGGAAGCTTTTTTCTACTTGCCTGTTTCTACAGCCAGTTTAGTTGGATGCATATTAGGTGAGCTTACTTTATGAATTATGAATGCTTGCATGTTTCCTTTAATCACGTGGCAGCCTCGGTGCACGACGTGCCATTTGAATGGCCGGACTAGTTTCTGAAACTTGTTTGCTGACCCGTGTGTTTCTGAGCAGAGGCCCACATGTTGACTGGATGCTTGGTGTTTAACCACAGCCTTAATATTATGTCTCGTATTATCGACACCCAGTTTCAGACCATTTTAAACTGTTGTAAATGTTTTTATACTGAATCTATTATACGGGCATTTATTATTAATGGGATCTGAGACACCACTGGATCTTTCTAGCTGATTAATGGCTAACACGTAGTTGATGTCTAATGAAAAATTGAGAATTTCGAGATGCAGTTGCTTTGTACACTTTATAGAAAATAACCGTGTTGTATGCATACGTTGTTAGTTTTGAAGGAAAGAAATGATGGATGAGAAAGCCACAGTGTTCTACTAGGAGTAGAAGGTCAGGCTTCCACATGATACAGGTTTGATTTCTAAGGCAACGATCTGACATTTGATGATTCCACTTCATCTGCTAGAATATGATTTGCTACATCAATTTAATATCCTCCAATCGATAGATCAACAACATACAGATTGGTCATAGAGAAGGAGTATCAGAGTTATGCACAGATCATATTGCCATTTGATTAATTATCTACAGATATATGAAAATATGACTTTTTTTATATACCAGTTTGTCCTTTTTCGAAAAGAATCCATTTATAATCAACTGAAACATCCGGTCTTTTCCGGGCATGCCCCACCGGGAAGAGGCCCCGGGGAAGACCCAGGACACGCTGGAGAGACTATGTCTTTCGGCTGGCCTGGGAACGCCTCGGGGTCCCCCCGCAAGAGCTGGAGGAAGTGGCTAGGGAGAGGGAGGTCTGGGCATCCCTACTTAGACTGCTGCCCCCGCGACCCGGCTCCGGATAAGCGGAAGACAATGAATGAATGAATGAATGAATGAAACATCGGTTTATGATTGTTGCATTGATTCACTTCAATCGTTGCCTTTTAAATCAATAAATTGATCCAAATCATCAGATTGTTGCACCTTTATGTGGATGAAATTGGCAGAAGCTGTTCTGTAACTAGAAATCCAAAGAATTATATCCTCTAGCTTCAGAAAGCCAGACTTAAACTTAGAAACAAGTAAATCCACATCCTTTCCTCAGCCACTTTTCCCCCTAAAGCATCTCAAAATTCAAATCATCTAATCAGGATAGAGAGAGTGTTCAATCTGATGCTCGCTCATCCCTCAGCTCTGAGTATTTGGATCTTGGTTTAAAAATCCTGTGGAGCCACACAGACCAGAGTTTCTTTTCAAAGCAGATTTTATTGACGCTGTCAACTCGATTTTTATGTGGTACATTGGACTGATTCTCAGCATCACTCTTGCTAAGCTATGCATGCCTTTCTATAAAATTTGTATATCATTTAAATCCACACACTTGCTCTATCTTGACACAATATACCTGCTACAGATTGTTACACATTACAAGTACTTTCTCGGTCGATATGCTATGCATGATGTATGATTAACACAGAATAAGGCCACTCAGGTTTCTCTGGAATGCTGAATATACCTCAAATATATATTTAGTGTATATATCTATATAGTCATAAAAAACATTCAAAGATTTTGTTTATTGTGTATAGGGCATGGACCTTCATTTAAACTATCCAAGCTATGACTTGACACTTCCACATCTCAAATATGCTCGATGTTCATTTTTATTTTGTTGCTGTTGTTTACACACCCCGAAGCAGCTTTCAAAATGACACGGTGAGTTCTTGTGCCTTCGCAGAAGGTTGTTCAAAAATAATCAAATAACCAATAAATGAATAAATAAAAATAACCAAATAAATGACCCGCTGAGGCAAAAACAACATCATGAAAGCAATGTAGATTTTCTTTGGCAGTCCGCTTCTCTGTTAACATGGAACTTTCCACAGGAGGAAGGCGGTGTGTGAGGCTTTCAGGAAATGCATGAGTCATGGTGGACATGAAGTAACGTTACTTATTTTAGTCTTTTTTGGGTGTTGTCCATTTCTGCATACAGAATACTGCTGTCTAAACATGCTTGATTTTTTGTTAATGATCCAGGTTTAGTGAAACAGGTCTTTATAAGACAGCAAAATAAATTTGCATCAAAAAAATCCACCCTAAATCCTCCTTTTTTTTTAGTTTAAACTTTTTTTTCCACAGACATTTTCACCTTAAGTAGCCTTTATTTGTCACATATACATCACTGCACAGTGAAATTCCTTCTTCACATGTCCCATCCTTGGAGGGTTGGGGTTAGAGCGCAGGGTCAGCCATGATGCGGCGCCCCTGGAGCAGAGTTGGTTGAGGGCCTTGCTCAAGGGCCCAACAGTGGTAGCTTGACGGTGCTGGGGCTTGAAGCCTGATCTTCTGGGCAACAAACCAGAGCCTGATTAATCTTTGTTAAATGTTTCCTTTATTACCCACAATTCCATCTGACTATCATCTTAAAGTGGAGCCAGTAGGACTTAGCCCTTGTTTCATGTCCACCTACCGAGTGCAATGCAGCGGCGCTTTATTCCGTCAGTCTGCCCAGCTCTCTCACCTCCTCATCTGTAGACTCTGCTTAAACAGATCTTCCAAAATCACATGCTTATACATCCATCAAGGCTAATGTGCTTGCTAATCACTGATTAGCCAAGTCAAGTACATTTCTGCCATTTGACAGACACCCTTATCCAAAGTGACTTACATTTTATCTCTTTTTTTTGTTTGTTTTTATACAACTGAGCAATTAATGGTTAACGGCCTTGCTCAGGGGTCCAGCAGTGTCAGTTTGGTGGACCTGGGATTCAAGCTCACAACCTTCTGGGCAGTAGTCCAGAACTTTAACCACTAAGCTACCACATAGTTTAGCCATAACTGATCCAACTGCACCGTATTGATGCATTGCATTCTGAAATTTTGCAGAATCTCCACTGCTTCATTAAAATGACCAAAAATTCTTCTCACATTATGCCTGAGATTATTGTTGTTGTTTTTTTTATCACTGTTATTTAATCCTATGGCCAGTGCTCTTACAATGTCATCCTCGGATATCAAAAGAGATTGATTCACAGGAATAATAAAGGTACAGCACTGGAACTGATAAACACATCATAAACACAGTATTTTAATATAAATGTATTTAATATGTTTCAAGGTGCACTTTTCCTTTAAGATGTAGTTATAAAATACCTGATTCAGTACAGAGATTCTGTACTACCTTTATTATAATGTTCTTAAAGCCATTTTGTTTTCTCTATCTGCACTGTGGCTTTGCTCTGCTAATGATTCACTAAGACCATTCATATCCACTCAGGGTTGTTTAGCAACATGAGATCAAAGTTGGATGTGAAACATTACGTGCTATCGCTGCACGTCTCATATGCCATGTAACATATTAAGTTGCATGGGTACATGTGTGTTTGGCTGGTGAGAGTTTTCATGTTGCCATGGCTCAATGGTTTCTTTCCAAGCTACAGCAGACTAGAGCGAGTTTTAATATTCAGATGATTTAATCGTTATGGAGTAAAAAAACATTTTGATGTCTTTTCATATGATTAGATGTTTTTAAAATGACAACTGAGATGACATTTAGAAAGGTCAGTGTTGGCACTTTTACAAATAAGGGCACACATTTATTCCAGACTTATTTAACATTGCAGATTTATATTTGGAGGTTACTGAAAAATGAGCGAGTGAATGGATTAGTATCATCATTACAGTATAGATTGATTCTCCATAAGCTTTAAATAATTTAGTAAGAATAGTGAATAAGTTCACTAAGTACTGCAGGTTTGCTTAATGTCTCCAAATTCAACAAGAACAGATGTAGTGAAGCAGCCTTCTGCTTTTATGGACCTAAAACTTGAAAATGCGTTTTCAAATGAGATCAGACTTAAATACATCATTAAAAAAAAAACAGCTAAAGGTATACACCAGCCATAACATCAAAACCATTGACAGGTGATGTGAATAAAATTGATTATCTTATTACAAAAGCTCTTGTCCAAGGGTGGGATATATTGCAAGCAAGAAGAATGAGAAATTTAAGAATCTGAGTGACAAGGGCCAAATTATGATGGCTAGATGACTGGGTCAGAGCATCTCCTAAACAGTTGATCTTGTCAAAAGTTCCTGGTATGCAGTGGTTAGTACCTAATAGAAAAACAGGTGAACTAACGACAGGATCATCTGTGCCCAAGTCTCTGATTCATATGGGAAATGATGGGAAATCTCGTCAAGTCCGATCTGATCAGAACCCTCATCGCAGCAATTGCTACCACTTGATTCTAATCTCATTTCCTGTCTTTTTCATTTGCTTATGAAGTTTTTGAGATACATTTTATATAGATTTAGATTGTATTTATTAGCAGTAATGTTAGTAAGTTGTCAGTGAATAAGTTTACCCTCCTGGAAGAACCCAAAACCACCATATATCGACTATATTGACAAAAGTTTTGGGACACCCCTCCAAAAATCATTGAATTCAGGTGTTGTTTTTCAGGGGCTGGGCTTGGCCCCTTAGTTCCAGTGTAAGGAACTCTTAATGCTTCAGCATCCCTAAGACATTTTGGACAATTTCATGCTCCCAAATTTGTGGGAAAAGTTTGGGGATGTTCACTTCCTTTTCCCTAACATGACTGCGCACCAGTGCACAAAGCAAGGTCCATAAAGACATGGATGAGCGAGTTTGGTGTGGAGGAACTTGACTGGCCTGCACAGAGTCCTGACCTCAACCCGATAGAACATCTTTGGGATGAATTAATGCGGAGACTGCAAGCCAGACCTTCTCGTCCAACATCAGTGCCTGACCTCACAAATGCACTTCTAGGGGAATGGTCAAAAATTCCCATAAACACACTCCTAAACCTTGTGGAAAGCCTTCCTAGAAGAGTTGAAGCCGTTATAGCTGCAAAAAGGCAGACCAACTCCATTTTAAACATTCATGTGCATGTAAAGGCAGACATCACAGTTTTGGCCTGGCTCTCAGTCTCCGCTCTAATTCATCCCGAATGTGTTCTGTCAGGTTGAGGCCAGGACTCTGTACAGTCAAGTCAAATTCCTCCCCAAACTGTTCCCACTAAGTTGGGAGCATGAAATTGTCCAAAATGTCTTGGTATGCTGAAGCATTAAGAGTTCCTTTCACTGTAACTAAGGGGCCAAGTCCAGCCCCTCAATTTAAAGATTTGGAGGGGTGTCCCTTTGGGAATATAGGGTACATGTGATCACCAATTAAAGCCTCCTGTTGTACAAGTAATTGAAGGACAATCATGTAACTGGCTAGACAAATATTTATTATATATATATGCAATTTATGGGCTTTTCCCACATATCACTGTTTTATGTGAATGTAGTTAGTCACTGATATTCTGATATAAATCCAAGGGTTCCATGTCTGATGCATTTTTAATCATGTTGCCTTCATCTGTCAGTATTTTATTATTTCTATTTACATGCAAGAGCAATAGCCATTGTGGTCAGCTATTTAGAACAAATAGGCCAAATGCCATAAATGTCAACGATAAACATGCCAAATTGTAGCTTTATTGGTATGACCCCAACCATTTGGATTGGTCATTTTCATGTGCATGTTCTGTACTCTTCAGACAAGTATATAGAAGCAAAAAAAAAGGACGACCTTAACATACACCAATGATTAATCAGTGTTTTATTTTTATTCTTCAAGTGATTAACACCAACACGTTTTTTTAAAAAAAAAAAACACACACCACCACAATAAACTGCTTAAGAACACCTTTAAAACGGGGCCAACACCCAAGTAAAACCAGGTTATTCGTGTGCGCAGCTGCAGCCTGACTCCAGTGGACAGATCCGCGTCCAGGGACTGAAGCGCGGACACGCGGAATCGGGGATGCGCGTTCACGAGGCAAAAAAACAAAAACAAACAAACGCCGTGGCTTCAGGAGCGTGTGCGCGTTCCCGTTCAACAAGGCAGGAAAAGGCTTAAAACATTTAGACCACGATCCACTTCTCAAGTCATCTCCAGTATGGGCATTCCTGGCTCTGCATAGAAATTATTTGAACAAACAATTAATTTGTAGAACTACAGCCTTGTCGAAGAATTTAACAAATTTTGTTGAATTGACAAAAATAAACACCAAAAAAGGGAAGGACTAGAATGGCAGTTTATTGCACAACAGATGAGGAACACTGCCAGGACGTACACGAACGGGATAAAAGAGTAAATAGCAATTTAATGCACACAGAAGCACACATATCTAGACTTTCTTACCAATTTACACATCGTTCAAGACGAAGAGCTTTTGGTTCTCTTCCGCTTCACTTCGCAATTACGGAATTTTTCAGCGATTTTTCTCTCATGTCCTGCAGGACAATGGCGGTTGGTGTTTAATCCGATTTCTTTCTTCGTTCTTCCTTTTCCTCCTGCATGACAGGGATATTCATCCAAGTTGTAATAATCATACTGGTCATAGTGCGCCTCTTCGAATAAAACCAGCCTTTCAATGTCAGTGGCCATGTTTTGCTTTCTTTGCACAGAAACGCACCTTACACGCTGACTTCAGTGCGTAAACAACAGATGATGTCACGTGGTTTTATGTGTGGTTTTTTTCGGTCACCTTCGCATCACGTGATCGCGTTCTCGATCGCTGATTGGCTGGAAATTTGATCTGTCACGCCTACAGTCAACACATCTCTATATCTTTCTCACGTCCAGAAGAATCCGGATTGTCTTTTTTAGCAGAATTTTTTATTTTATTTATTATTGCAGATGCCATGCAGGTACACGAGGGATAAAACGACAAAAGGAATTTAATAAAGAATTCATGTGCATGAAATTGGGGAAGAAAATATTAAAACACAGACGTTACACTCTACACCGATCAGGCATAACATTATGAGCAGTGAGAGGTGAAGTGAATAACACTGATGCATCTCCTCATCATGGCACCTGGATCGGACCACACGGTCCAGCCTTCTGTCCTCACGTGATCAGTGAACCTTGACCGTCCATGACCCTGTCTCCGGTTCACCACTGTTCCTTCCTCGGACCACTTGTGATAGATACTGACCACTGCAGACCGGGAACACCCCACAAGAGCTGCTGCTTTGCAGATGCTCTGATCCAGTCGTCTAGCTATCACAATTTGCTCCTTGTCAAACTCGCTCAAATCCTTACTGTCTCCCCACTGTCCCATTATATTATATTATATTATGCTATGATGCTATTATATTTTAACCACATTATATTATATATAATACCTGCTGTGGGGGCACGGTGGGTTAGTGGTTAGCACGTTTGCCTCACATCTCCAAAGTTGGGGGTTCGATTCCCGCCTCCGCCGTGTGTGTGGAGTTTGCATGTTCTCCCCGTGCCTCGGGGGTTTCCTCCGGGTAGGCCGGTTTCCTCCCCCAGTCCAAAAACATGCGTGGATAGGTTGATTGGAGTCTCTAAATTGTCCGTTGTGTGTGTGCCCTGTGATGGGTTGGCACTCCGTCCAGGGTGTATCCTGCCTTGATGCCCAATGACGCCTGAGATAGGCACAGGCTCCCCGTGACCCGAGTATAGATAGGTAGTGTCTATCACTGTGTCTCATCAATGCCAGACTTAATTGCCTATATGATATCTACATAATATTCTCCAGAAAGTTTCTGGAGCCTTCTTCTTCTTCTTTCGGCTTTTCCCTTCAGGGGTCGCCACAGCGAATCATCTCTCTCCACCTATCCCTATCTTCTGCATCCTCAACCCTTGCACCCACTAGCTTCATATCCTCATTAATTCCATCCATATACCTCCTCTTTGGCCTTCCTCTTTGCCTCCTGCCTGGCAGCTCCATGTCCAACATTCTCCTACCAATATACTCACTCTCCCTCCTCTGAACATGTCCAAACCATCTTAATCTGGCCTCCCTAACTTTGTCCCCCAAACGTCCAACATGAGCTGTCCCTCTGATGTACTCGTTCCTAATCCTGTCCAATCTTGTCACTCCCAAAGAGAACCTCAACATCTTCAGCTCTGCTACCTCTAGCTCTGCCTCCTGTCTCTTCCTCAGTGACACTGTCTCTAAACCATACAGCATGGCCGCTCTCACCACTGTCCTGTACACCTTCCCCTTGATTCTCGCTGATATTTTCTGATCACACAGAACTCCCGACACCTTTCTCCACCCATTCCAACCTGCCTGCACTCGCTTCTTTACCTCTTTCCCACACTCTCCATTACTCTGGACTGTTGACCCCAAGTACTTAAACTCCTGTACCTTCTTCACCTCTTCACCCTGTAACCTTACTGTTCCACTTCCCTCCCTTTCATTCACACACATGTACTCAGTCTTACTACGACTGACTTTCATCCCTCTTCTCTCCAGCGCAAACCTCCACCTCTCCAGGTTTTCCTCCACCTGCTCCCTGTTCTCACTACAGATCACAATGTCATCTGCAAACATCATTGTCCAAGGAGACTCCTGTCTGACCTCCTCTGACAACTGGTCCATCACTATAGCAAACAGGAAGGGGCTCAGAGCCGATCCCTGATGCAGTCCCACCTCCACATTGAACTCCTCTGTCTGACCTACAGCACACCTCACCACTGTCCTGCTCCTCTCATACATGTCCTGCACCACTCTGACATACTTCTCTGCTACTCCTGACTTCCTCATACAGTACCACAGCTCTTCTCTTGGCACCCTGTCATACGCTTTCTCCAAGTCTACAAACACACAGTGCAACTCCCTCTGACCATCCCTATACTTCTCCATCAAAATTCTCAGAGCAAAAATTGCATCTGTTGTGCTCTTTCTGGGCATGAAGCCATACTGCTGCTCACAAATTTCCACAACCTTCCTTAACCTAGCTTCCACTACTCTTTCCCATACCTTCATTGTATGGCTCATCAACTTTATCCCCCTATAGTTACTGCAACTCTGCACGTCACCCTTATTCTTAAAGATCGGCACTAACACACTTCTTCTCCATTCCTCAGGCATCCTCTCACTCTCTAAAACCCTGTTGAACAAACTAGCTAAAAATTCCACTGCTGCCTCTCCCAAACACTTCCAGACCTCCACCGGGATGTCATCAGGACCGACTGCCTTCCCACTTTTCATCCTCTTCAAAGCCTTCCTGACTTCATCCTTTCTAATCTTATCTACTTTCTGTTCCACAGAGTTCACCCCTTCTACTCTTTTTTCCCTCTCATTTTCCTCATTCATCAGCTCCTCAAAGTATTCCTTCCATCTCCTCTGTACACTCTCCTCACTTGTGAGCACCCTTCCATCTCTATCCTTAATAACTCTAACTTGCTGCACATCCTTCCCATCTCGATCCCTCTGCCTAGCTAACCTGTACAAGTCCTTCTCTCCTTCTCTAGTGTCTAACCTAGTGTACAACTCGTCATATGCCTTCTGCTTGGCCTTAGACACCTCCCTCTTCACTCTGCGCTGTAACTCCTTGTATTCCTGTCTATTCTCTTCAGTCCTGTCCATGTCCCACTTCTTCTTGGCTAGCCTCTTCCTCTGGATACTATCCTGAACTTCCTCATTCCACCACCAAGTCTCCTTATCTTCTTTCCTCCTTCCAGATGACACACCCAGCACCTTTCTCCCTGTCTCCCTGATCACTTCTGCTGTAGTTTCCCAGTCATCTGGCAGCACTACCTGACCACCCAGAGCCTGCCTCAACTTCTGTCTAAATTCCTCACAACATTCCTCCTTTTTCAGCTTCCACCACTTGGTTTTCTTCTCTATCTCTGACCTCTTCTTCTTACAGACCATCAGAGTCATCCTACACACCACCATCCTATGCTGTCTGGCTACACTCTCTCCCACTACCACTTTACAGTCACTAATCTCTTTCAGATTGCCTCTTCTACATAGGATGTAGTCTACCTGTGTGCTCCTACCTCCACTCTTGTAAGTCACTCTATGCTCCTCCCTCTTCTGAAAATAAGTGTTAACCACACCCATGTCCATCCTCTTAGCAAAGTCCACTACCATCTGTCCTTCAAGGTTCCTTTCCTTAACTCCAAACTTGCCCATCACCTCCTCATCACCTGTGTTCCCCTCACCAACATGTCCATTAAAATCCGCTCCTATCACCACTCTCTCACCCATGGAAATACTCTCTATCACCTCATCTAATTCACTCCAGAATCTCTCTTTCTCCTCCAACTCACAACCTACCTGTGGGGCATAACCACTAACAACATTCAACATCACCCCTTCAATCTCTAACTTCAGACTCATCACCCTGTCTGACACTCTCTTCACCTCCAGGACATTCCTCACAAACTCCTCCTTCAGGACCACACCTACCCCATTTCTCTTACTATCCACACCATAATAAAACAGCTTGAATCCTGCTCCTATACTACGAGCCTTGCTACCCTTCCACCTGGTCTCCTGTACACACAGTATATCCACCTTCCTTCTCTCCATCACATCAGCCAGCTCTCTACCTTTCCCTGTCATAGTACCAACATTCAGAGTTCCTATTCTCAGCCCTATACTCTTACCTTTCCTCTTCTCTCTCTGTCTGCGCCCTCTTCTCCCTCCTCTACTTCTTCGACCAACAGTAGCCCAATTTCCACCGGCGCCCTGTAGGTCAACGGCGCCGATGGCGGTCGTTGTTAACCCGGGCCTCGACCGATCCGGTATGAAATTCGTACTGACGATTCGCATGGTTAAATTTGGCAATGTTTTACGCCGGATGCCCTTCCTGACGCAACCCTCTCTATTTATCCGGGCTTGGGACCGGCACAGAAGTCACTGGACTGTGACCCCCATGGCTAGATTAAAGTTTCTGGAGCCTATCAGATTTAATATGTCTCCCTCGCTGATTTTATATGATTCTGTCAGATTGCTTGGGAAATATTTGCTCATTTTTTTCTCATAATTTACTAAGTTGAGGTACACTATACTTGTTTCTTCCCAGAAACCTTAGGGGATACAAACGTTTGCACCGAACCGTCTGATTGAACCCGAGTGCGCACGCACGCACGCCCCCTGCCGGCCACAGAGCGCTGACGCGGGTGGACACGCCCCCTGCCGGCCACAGAGCGCTGACGCGGGTGGACACGCCCCTGCCGCTGTGGCGCGCGCCGACGCTCTTCCACGTCTCCGCTCCCGCGGGCCCAATGGTCGGAGAAGGCTGCGTGTGCGAGCAAGGCCGGGAAAAAACATGGCGGCGCCCGTCTTGAGAGTGTCCACCCCTCGATGGGAAAGAATAGCCAGGTTTCTCGTTTGCCTGTTAGGAATACTGCTGTCCGTATACGCGTTTCACGTAGAAAGGGAGAAGTCCCGGGATGCCAACTATCGGGCCATGTGCGACCTGAGCAACTCTATAAGCTGTTCCAAAGTGTTCGGCTCAAGGTAAGTGAACCAAGCTAAGCTAAGCGGCTATATCCAAAAAAACCCGCCTACTTTCATACCACAGTATCAGAAGAGCACGGTAGCGGTGCAGGGTTAGTGTTTATGGAGAGCGTACTGCTGAGTGCGGTAGAGTAGCATGGGTTTACCAGGTTCAAGTCAGACTAGCGCTTAATGTGAACCGGCTCAATGATGTGTCTGGGTGTTAACTACCTGGCTAGCTCAGTGTGAGATGCTAATCATGCACATGCATTACTGATTCGCTTAAAACTGACGCGTTTAAATGTAAATAATACAACTTATCGAGCTGAATGGAGGGAACTAGCTTAACTAACGAACAACTGCTAAACCCTGCATCCCACAGCTAGCTAGCATTGATAGCTATTAATGGACAGTTATCTGTTTTGCCCCTGGAAGTATTCGGGAATAGAAATATAGCAATATAAAATATTATTTATTTATTTCAAAGCTTATAGCATTCACTATATAGTGACTAAACAGATTTGCCCTGCTGGAATGAGTGTGTGTGTGAAACGTTAAGGAGCTTCCGAGCCATTTAGCCGCCTAAACTAAAACAGAGATATAAAACCAGCTCTAATAATATACACTAGTGTTTGTTAAACTGGCTATGGTTTATTTTCGGTGCTGTATCTGTATTTTTTGTTTATTAATTAGCTAAACTGGGTGTACAGAAATGCTAGGCGGTACTAATGCTAGCTAGCTGTCAGACTGACTCGGGTTTTATTTTCTAAGGCGTTTCCACACGGTGGTTATTTTCTTTATTTCTTTATTTATTCATGTCGTACCTGGTGGTGCTGAAATTCTGATGAATAAAAGTATAATAAAGAGATTGTTTAATCGTTAATTCAAGTCCTCTTGTCTAAACACCTTGTATTGTGTTCAGCATTAGCCTGGACACAGATGTATTTTCATTTGTGAGTAATTTACTGACGTGGAACTGAGGAGGGCTTTATTTTTTCTTTTTTTCTTTTAGTGGTTAGCCACAGCTCAAATGAACCACCAGAGGACAAGTCTCAGGCTGACAGACATGTTCAGGTTGTCACTTTCATCTTTGCGTACTTGTGGTATAGATAGATTAAAGTTTATGTACTGGCTTAATCGTAACACCTGTAGACGAGCTGTTTTGTGCAGTAACCTGGGCAGTGATAGCTCAAGTGGTTAAGGCTCTGGGTCATTGATCAGAAGACCAGAAGGTCTGTCACCGTTGGGCCCTTGAGCAAGGCCCCATTGACCAGAAGATTGGAAGGTCTGTCACCGTTGGGCCCTTGAGCAAGGGCCCCCAACCCACCTTGCTCCAGGGGTGCTGCATCATGGCTGTCCCTGCGCTCTGACCCCAACCCTCCAAGAATGGGATATGTGAAGAATTTCACTGTGGAATAATGTATGTGACAAATAAAGTTTAGCCCAGTGTGTAGTCTAATCTCTAAACACAAGCTACTGAGTAATTAAGCAAGTATGCACCAAACACACATCTGATATCTTGGTCAATATCATACACTATATTGGCAAAAGTTTTGGGACACCCCTCTAAATAATTGAATTCAGGGGTTGAGCTTGGCCACTTAGTTCCAGTGAAAGGAACTCTTAATGCTTCAGCATACCGAGACATTTTAGACAATTTCATGCTCCCAACTTTGTGGGAACAGTTTGGGGATGACTCCTTCCTGTTCCAACACGACTGCACACCAGTGCACAAAGCAAGGTCCATAAAGACATGGATGAGCGAGTTTGGTGTGGAGGAAATTGACTGGCCTGCACCCCAACCCGATAGAACACCTTTGGGATGAATTAGCTCGGAGACTGCGAGCCAGACCTTCTTGTCCAACATCAGTGCCTGACCTCACAAATACTTTTCATAAACACACTCCTAAACTTTTTGGAAAGGCTTCCCCGAAGATTTGAAGCTGTTCTAGCTGCAAAGGGTGGGCCAATTCCATATTAAATTCATGTGTATGTGAAGTCAGATGTCCCAAAACTTTTGGCAATATAGTGTATTAGAACAAGCTTGCTGATATAATCCCATCCTTTGAAATGTAGCAAGCAGTATTGTAAGATCTGCTGTGATGGAAAAGGAACCGGATATGAGAATTCAGCAGTGCTTCGGTATGAGACAGGTTGTGTCTGTATTTTTACGCCGTGACACGACACACATCATGCACACAAACACTGGAAGGTCCTGCCCTAACGTATGTGCCGTTACACACACCGATACGGTAGAGAGTAGAGAGTCGCTTGATTACTTTGAGGATGCTGAGATCAGATCGGTATCGGATATCGTGTCTGATTTCAGGATCACTTCGAAAAGCAAAAAGATGTGATCAGTGTTGTGCTAGTAAACCAGGCTTCATTACAGCAGACCAGGCTTAGCTCTCGAGAGTTGATTTGTTTTTCATTCAAACTTGTAACCACGTGTGGAAATTAGAAGAGATGCTCGGTTAGATCTCAGTGACATAGTGACCGCTTTGCAAATCAAAAAAGGAGGACCGCATGTAATGGGAAAGCTTACATCCTCTCACTTCAGATTCACTTACAGAGATCAGCTTACCAAGTCTATTTTATTCATGTCGTTATTATGCTCTGGCATGCGAGACACTCACTGCTGAGTTTTTCTCCTAATGGTATCTCGGGTAAAGGTCTGTCTGTGTGGCTGGATGGCTGTGAGACAATTGTGTAAGGATGGTGATAGAGCATTTTCATCTCATCAAAGCTGAATGCTTTTGATTTTGCTTCACATGTTAGTCGCTGATGTGAAAAAATGTACATTTTAATCCCTTGCATATCCTCGGTCAGTCCGAATACATAAATCTATGTGCAACAGGGACTTTTATCATGTGAATGATAAAAGAACTAGAGGTGGTACGGATTAGATATTTGTTAATGTTTCGGATTAATATGAGCAAAAAATGCTGGATTGGATATTGCAAAAAAAAAAAAAAAATGGTATGGTAAAATTGTTATTCATTTATATAATTGCAAGTTATATAAAGTCCTTTCTAAATATAATATTAATATAAAAAATAATAAGTAATAATAAAAAACATTAAATGTATCTGGCAGGAAACATGATACTGGATTGCATTTTTCTATTAATTTGTCTTATTTTTCATACAATTTTATTTATTTGATATATATAGATTTTTTTTCGAATTTTGAAAAAGCTGCTGTTTTGTGTAGGCCGTAGATTTGTTGATGTGTATTTCATCCTTTATGGTAGCAAAACATGGTAAATTTAGATCTTTCCTGAAGCACGTCAATTAAAACATTAGTAGCTAAACAAGTCTCGGTTCCAGAAAAGGAAAGGAAAAATATGAGCTTCTGACCAGACAGCAGATTTTTCTTAGTATCCCACTGCAGCGTGTGATCACGACTCTCTGTAACATTCGTTAACCGATTAATACCTTTGTTATGTTTGTAGGTTGAAAAATTAGTAGAAGTAAATAATGAAATAACACTACTAATAAACCGCATAGCAGCTGAGTGGTTTGGAGAGTCTCCCACAAAAGTACTGCAACAGAAGAATCCGAGATGTTCATTAATCAGTTTACTTGAATAATAAGGAAGCTGAAAAACAGCCGTTGGTGAAGTCACCTGTTTAACCAGCTCAGCCTGTGTTTTTATTCTTCTGCACACACCAGCTGATATTTAAAGGATGAAGGAGTCAACGCATGACAAGTGTAGAATCGCTATTAAACACTTAAACCTGATTCTCTCATGCTTAATTGGCTCATTGCTTACGTTTGGCTGCACTACACATAATAAACTACAAACCATTATCGATGCACGATATTATTAATACAAACATGCTGCAAAACTGATTGTTGAAGGCAGTATTGCCCACACCTAGATCTGTCAGATCGCCTCTTACTGATCATCACTGAGGCTGAATAAGATATTGTTTGTTGGTTTGCTTTGGTAATGATATTGCAAAACCGGAAAACGTACAGACTTATTTTTATACTCGTTCAGACCGTGCTGTTTTAAATCAGCTTAATCTGGGATATGTAGTTTTAAAAGGTCAATTGAAACCAATGAAATATTTTTGGACTATTGTTTGTCAATATACACCAATCAGGCATAACATTATGACCACCTGGTTAATATTGTATTGGTCTCCCTTTTGCTGCCAAAACAGTCCTGACCCGTCATGCACTGTGTATTCTGATACCTTTCTATCAGAACCAGCATTAACAGCAATTTGAGCAACAATAGCTCGTCTGTTGGATCGGATCACACGGGCCAGCCTTCACTCCCCATGTGCATCAGTGAACCTTGACCGTCCATGACCCTGTCTCCGGTTCACCACTGTTCCTTCCTTGGACCACTTTTGATAGATACTGACCACTGTAGATCGGGAACACCCCACAAGAGCTGCAGTTTTGGAGATGCTCTGATCCAGTCGTCTAGACATCACAATTTGGCCCTTGTCAAACTGGCTCAAATCCTTACACTTGCCCATTTTTCCTGCTTCTAACACATCAACTTTGAGGACAAAATGTTCACTTGCTGCCTAATATATCCCACCCACTAACAGGTGCCATGATGAGGAGATCATCGGTGTTATTCACTTCACCTTTCAGTGCTCATAATGTTATGCCTGATCGGTGTATTTGTCCATATTGTGATAAACATAGCCTTCATTACACTGATTAAAAAGCTCACTGCTGTAGCTAATCGTAAGCTCGGGAACAAGCTGAAAAGTAATCGGCTATAACATTATGGTTTGCGTAATGAGATTTCACTATGTTACAGACACAGGAATGTGATTCAATTATTATTTTACTTACTCGCTCACTTATTTTGCAGTTATTTTGCCATCTAAATATAACACTTCACCCCGAACTCTGACATTTTGATGTGATCTGTGGACTGTTTGTCTTGGCTTGCACAGATCAGCGTATGATTTATGTTTGTAAAGTGCCCATGATGTTGGAGATGGTGCCGTAGACATGAAATGAAATGAAACTTACTACCGAGAGCTCTTTTAAATAAATTTGAGTGTTTCTTTTCTGTTTTTAGTCTGTTGTTGATTTTAGACACGGAAATCCAAATGATCACAACATCTGAACAATACAAGTTCATGAAAATGGTGCGATAAATAAATGTTTTTTTTCCGTATACTTTTTAATCCTCCGAGAGACAGACAAAATAAGAGTCTTCACACGTTCCCGCCAAGCCGAGCTGGTTTGAATTTGAGACGTCCTGCACGCTGCTGTACGTGCTGTCAGACCTCGTCATTTGCTGCATTGCTGCTTTGTGGTTTCCTTTCCAGTTACCAGATCACCACCAAAGGAAACCGCTTTCCTTTGCAGAGCAGGGCAAACAGCTGAATCGCTGAAAGCAGAGTCGGTTTATTGTCAGCTGTTTTTTTTCTTCTTTGGATTGATTAAGCAAACACTTAGGATTGTGTAAGGGATAGCACAAGATCACAGTCTGGAATTGGTGAACAGCTGAACAGCACAGCCTGTTTTTATCCTGCTTCCTGTTTAACAGTTTCTTTGGGATTTTATGCTGAATTTACAAATACAACATTTCAATTCTTTTTAAAGTCTTTGTAGTGTCTATAGTGGTCTCAACTCTTTTTATTTTTATTTTGTTTTGCATCGAGATTTTACAGGTTGCAGTAGTTCCTTGCTTCCTTGCTTACTTCCTTGCTTCCATCCATCCATCCATTTTCCTTCTCAGACTAAATTGAAAGCCTTTGTTCCCAGTACAGTGTACAAAGTTTTTAATCCTTATTAAAAGAAAACGGGTGAGACAAAGATAATAAATAAAAAAGAACACAGATAGATGTGTAAAAAGGCAATATAGTTTACTTTCTTTTAAACACATGTTTATGCTACCACATAGGTATTTGGTATTTTAAGAAAGTACAAAAGACAAGTGGAATTTAACCTGCTAACATGTAGGCGGCTTTAATTAGCGGGCCAAGCGCCTTAATCACCTTCTTCTTCGTCGTCTTCTTCTTCTTAGTCTTCATCTTCTGTGTTCCTCGTCTTCTTTTTCTTCGTCTTCTTCTTCTGTGTTCTTTGTCCTCTTCTTGTTCCTCTTCTTCTTTTTTGTCTTCTTTGTCTTCTTCGTTTTCTTCTACTTCTTCTTCTTCGTCTTATTTGTCTTCTTCTTGATCATCTTCTTCTTTTTTGTCTTCTTGTACTTCTTGCTTTATGATCTAATTCAGAGATGGATAAGTTGGCTCCCCAGCTGCCTGTTCTAAGCAGTGTATATGTCCAGGCTGTCAGTGGATCCACACCCCTCTTTTTCTCCCTCAGTTTGGTCACCTGTCAACTTCCACCCACCAGCCAGGTCGTGAAAGTTGAAGGCTCAGAGACACATGAAGTCAACCAACCCCTTTTTTTTCCCCAATCGGCTGCTCATTCTGGCAATGCACCGCTCTCTGTGCTGTTTGTCCTCTTCTACATACACGTCCATGTTTGGTTAGTGACATTGTGATTGACAGGGTAGGGAGAGTGACGATGTCTTTTTTTTTTTTTTTTTTTATGTTTACACTAAACTATCCATTTGCTGATATCCAGCTTCTGCTTTTTCTGTCACTTCTTCTATAATATTTCTGACTGTTCCATCCAGTTTGTCATGAACAGATTTATCTGACCATATCTGTAAAAATAAAACTGTCTCCTCTTTGCTATGTGTTTTCCGTCATCATTTGACATAATTTATTTTTTCCTCAAACGCTGCAACTACTGATTATACACACAATATATTGGGTGTCTGCTGCTGTGCGTCTAGCCACAACATTCTAACACTATCGCTTCACACTGTACATGTTTGGCAGCGTAGTACAGGGTTAGCTTCAGAGCAGGGTTCAATAACCCGTGTGCTAACCCTGCTTCTAACTGCCAAGTATGAAACCTACCTGGAGCTAAAAGCAATGATGATGGTTAAGAATGATGATAACCCGTGGCTAATCAGAGTGGGAAAAGCCCATTAGACTATGCTGTGTCTATGCTGTTTGTTTTCAACTGCTATACCAGTTGAAAAAAGGTAACTTGTACCTATGTAACTAATGTTTCAGGACATCAGATTGTACATTTCATGAAACTCGTCAAACTCACTTCTAACACATCAACTTTGAGGAAATATGTTCATTTTCTGCCTAATATATCCCACCCACTAACAGGTGCCATGATGAGGAGGTATTCACTTCACCTGTCACTGCTCGTAATATTATGCCAGATTGGTGTATATGGTGCGTCACACCAAGATGAAGTATGTTACATACCAAGGGAGAACATTTTGTTGTAAAACCTACTTATGTCAGACAACTAATGAATTAAAAAATGAATGGCCCAGACATGAGTTCTGCTTATCCACACATTGTACCTTGGCAGCTCTTCCTCAGGTGAGGGTGGAATCCAGATACAGGAGGCTGATAAGTCCTATCATAATGGCATTGGCATTGTAATATACTATACAGATTTGGGACTGAAGCAACACCAGCGCTTAAAGTCCATCTTGAACGATGCAGTGGCATGATCTCTCTATCTGGGAGGGGAGCAGGGGCATGTTTACCGGCTCCATCACGTGCCTCCACACACAGTGGTGATATCAGGTTAGATTAAAGCACTGCTCCTGTTGTTTCCCTTCCCCTTCATCTCAGATGACGTTATTAGGGCTAAAGGTGACGTTTGGCTTGCTCAAGGGGAAGCTCTGTTCCACTTTGATTATTACATTTCCCTGCTTCTTTCATCATCTTGTGACTTTTTTTTTTAAAATTCAGGCCAAAGATTTCTTTGTGCTCCAAATAGAGAAGGTATTGATATTAACCTTTAGATAAAATGACCGTATTTTGATCGTCCTCATTAAGCACGTACACCTGTCCATGTGTTTCTCTCTTTTTCTCTGTAGATGGGGTCGAGGATTCGGGTTGTTGGGGTCCATCTTTGGTAACAACAGTGCAATAAATCAGCCAAACAGTGTCTACGGACTGTTGTTTTACGTCTTTCAGCTGTTATTAGGTAAGTCATCAGACATCAGTGTGCCTTCTTTTGAAGGACAGCCAATGACTCATGTTGCCAATAGTTGCTTTTCAGACGTTGGAGTTGCCCTTTACACTGATCCAGAAACGGATTCCTCTCACTACAGTTGTTATAATAAAACCAAGACAACTGGCCTCCCGCCAGCAAGAAATTACACCATTTTAATTATGTCGGCCTTGAGGGATTTAACTAATCAAGCGTACTCTACCAAGGGTCTGGTGAAGACGAGAGTGCACTCCAGGCTTGATTCGTGATTTAGATGGAATAAAAGTAAGATTAACAGTTTTGTTCATTTTCAGTTTTCTAACCCCTGATCCTTCTGTACTTTTGTTAAAGAAGTGTGAAAACTGTCACAAACGTGGTTAATAAAAACTGGTTAATTCTTTAGGATTGAATCAGTTATGCACTATATTGCCAAAAGTTTTGGGACACCCCTCCAAATCATTGAATTCAGGGGTTGGGCTCGGCCCCTTAGTTCCAGTGAAAGGAACTCTTAATGCTTCAGCATACCAAGACATTTTGGACAATTTCATGCTCACAACTTTGTGGGAACAATTTGGGGATGACTCCTTCCTGTTCCAACATGACTGCACACCAGTGCACAAAGCAAGGTCCATAAAGACATGGATGAGCGAGTTTGGTGTGGAGGAACTTGACTGGCCTGCACAGAGTCCTGACCTCAACCCCATAGAACACCTTTGGGATGAATTAGAGTGGAGACTGCGAGCCAGGCCTTCTCGTCCAACATCAGTGCCTGACCTCACAAATGCGCTTCTAGAGGAATGGTCAAAAATTCCAATAAACACACTCCTAGACCTTGTGGAAAGCCTTCCCAGAAGAGTTGAAGCTGTTATAGCTGCAAAGGGCGGGCCAACTCCATATTACATTCATGTGCATGTAAAGGCAGATGTCCCAAAACTTTGGCAATATAGTGTATATATAGTTCTACTGAGATTTCAAGAAGGTATAGTCTAAACTCAAACATTTTTCCAATAGGCCTATATTCCTGTCTGACTTCTTGCACTCCTGGCTACAGGAAAAGACGTTAGATAGCCGCTACAGCTGGCAAGAAGCAAATTTTACTGAAAAGTAGAGTAGTGCTTTAAAGAAATTATTAATGTTTTAGGCTTTCTATAATCAGAATAGTCCACCATATGTAAAGAGCAATATAATTATTTATAACTATTATTTTATTCAAATCAAACAGGCGGTTTTGTAACACTGGAGCAGGACAGATTTTTGCTTCTGTTCAGAACAAAAAAGAGAAAGGAAAAATAAATCTCTTATAGAAATAACACCAATCACAAATCTATAGTGATTTCTAAAGCTGTTCCACTCAGATATCAGTCAGGATCTATACTTAGGCCTAGTTTCCTTCAAAAGTCTAATTTTCCTGTCATGCAGACAGAGATCACTATTGGACATCCTGAAGGTACAGCGATTAGTTGGCTGAATTACCTAAAGGGGAAACTTCACATGTGGATTATAATATCCTGGCACAGCCAAGTGAGCCATAGATTGTATGTGTGGAAGGGAGGCACTGGATGGGTGTGGTGACATCCAAACTCATCTTATACACATCTTTTTGTCCTGTTTAACATTTATCATCGGAAAATATGAGAGACATGACAGTGACCCATTTGGCCGGTTATAGTTCTATAAAAGGTTTTCACCAAAGTATTGCTTAAAACATTTCTTTAAATAATTGGTTTAAACTGTTTCTGCACGAAATAGCTGAAATCGGTATTGTTGGCCGCCTCCTGGGCTTCCATTTGAGTTAAATGACTCATTTTTTTTCCTTTCTGTCGCATCTCCATTTTTTTTTTTTTTTTACTGTTTCTTTCTCCTTCTTCCCCTGAGAGCTGTGGCATTTGCTGACTCAGACTCTCCCACATGTAAGGCTTCCGTGACCAGCTGATAGGACCACGTGTTCTACTGGATCTCATGCATCTAACATAACCTAACACACAGCACATTATCACGGATCTTATTACCACCACCAGTGATCCGATTTGTTACAGATAAACAGACATTGTACAGGCAGTTACTGTTCCCTGTTGAAGGGGTTGGGGGGGGGAGGCATGTGTCTCCAACAAAAAAGTCCCATCTTATGCTAGTTTTGCTCAATATGAAATGCATCACATTGCAGAACAAAACTAACTGCAAATTTCCATTTCTCTTTTTTTCTCTAAAATGGACTGCTATTGATATACATACATTCCTGACACATTTTCCCACTTTATTCAGAACAATTCATCAGTAACTGTACTGTTTCATCTTTTTATATTTTGTCTATTTATTTTTCCACTGCACATCTAATGCCACTTTATTTTATTTGCTACTCTACTCTGTACAATTTCCTTTTTATCTTCCTTTATTTTACCTCTTTTTAAATATTTCTCATTCTATTTCATTTTCTATTTTATTTTTATTTTTTTGTATAAAACAGTCATAAGCATTTCACTGCATGATTGTGTTTGTGACCATTAAAATTTTTATTTGAATATAGCTTATTCCTTTCTAATATGTTTGTATATCTGATATTTCCTTCACTTTGTCTAAGTTTTTAATAATATCTGCCTAACTGAAGTTATATTCACGTCACAATTTATTAATTGGTTTTTTTAAATTATTTATTTATTTTTTATAATAAGTAAAGTCTTTTAGCCCTAACACTGTATCACTGCACATTTCAGCCTGGTCTCTCCTTGGTTCTGTGTGCGCTCACTGTTAGTCCCTTTGTCCTTATTACAATTTTGCATCTATGAATAGATTGACCTTAAAGGAGAGAAGAGAATGCAAAGGGCTTGTGTGTACTTGGTTCATGGTAGTGCCACTTGGAGAAAGGTCACATCTTCCCTCTGTCAGCATGCCGATGTTTCTCTGCAGACGTTTTCATTTCGGACAGATTTCATTCCCATTCAATTCTTTTATGCGCAAGTTCAGGTGTGACGAAATACCATGATGTATGAATAATAAACATCATGAACACGTAAACATCATAATACTTTGTTGGTGCAGGATAGATCATATTTACAAGTGTTGTGCATATTTTGAAATGTCCTTGGAGAGCTTTTTTTCTTGGTGGATTGCTTTTTAAAGAGCAAACTTGTCGGGGAAAAAAGAAACTATTTTAAAATGGCTGAAATAAAAAGATGAAAATAATTCACTTAAGACTGTTTTTAAATTACATAAATAAATAAATATAGGTTAGCAATTTTCCGTGGAAAATAGGAAAACAATTTTAATACTTGCTATTAAAACCCTAAAAACAAAAAAATCTATTAAAATTTTTTTATATATATATATATATATATATATATATATATATATAAAATGTATAAAAAATATATTTTTTGGGTGGGGTGTTAAATATTAGGGACTAAAAATATTAAATAAAAAATGTAATTGTAATTGAAGTTTTTTTTAGTAGGACTCTTCCTGGATTTACACCCCAAAACCGATTTTTTTTTATATATATATATATATATATATATATATATATATATATATATATATATATATATATATATATATATATATATAATATATAATATATAATATATATAAATAAATAAATTCAGGCAACTGAACATCAGGAGCTTTAACTTCTAGGTCTTCACGTTAAGACCTGAAGCACGTGCATAGGGTTCATTTGTAACATTACAGTGTTTGTTTTCTGCTGTCATTAACCAGCCAACGTGTGTGTCCTTTAGGCTTGACCGTGAGCGCGATGGCCGCCCTGATTCTCATGACCACGTCCATCGTCTCAGTGATAGGCTCGGTGTACCTGGCCTACATCCTCTACTTTGTCCTGAAAGACTTCTGCATCATCTGCATTACCACATATGCACTGAACTTTATTCTACTCGTGCTCAACTACAAGAGGCTCGTCTACTTGAACGAGGCCTGGAAGCAACAGCTAAAACGGGACTAAAAGGAAGTAAAAGAAAATACTAGGAAAAAAATGAAAAGAGAAATGTGACCTCCGAACATTTGACTTGCCACCGGGAGACCTTGCTTTCAAACCAGTGTCTATTCTGCATACATGTACAAAAAAAAAAGAAAAGAAAACACCCAATCTGAAGAAATTGAAATCCTAGGGCCACATCATTTGTATTGACAAAGGAAGGATTTAACCAGAAAAAAATTAGGGAGGGTGGGTTGTTCAAATTTTTATTTTATTTTATTTTTTTTATTTTTTTTATTTTTTGGTGTTCTGTGTTTCTTGCTCATGAGGGTTGGATGCGGCTAGGACAAGCGGAGTCAAAGAAAGATCATGAAATCAGCTACGAGTGCGAACAGAGGAAGTCGTGTGAAGAACAAAGTGAACAGGAGAAGTGTAGAGAAGGAATAAGCCTGTCACATGGTGCTTACTTGAATCCAGTGGAGAAGTCTTGTTCCTTTGTAGAACGGTACATCAACTGAATTATGGGCTTTTGAAATAAATAAAAGTGCATGATCATGAGGTTTATGTACAGTTCACAGAGGCAATTCCATTAAAAGACAAAAAGGATAGGAACATCGTCAAACAACAAATGAATTGTAATATGTTTACAGTACTTTTTTTTTTCTTTTTTTAATTTCTTTGATTAAGACCACTAATTTTAAAGTATCGGAGACTTGTGAGATGTTGGTGTGTAGGTCAAAAGCATTATATCAGTTCCAATTTTGTTTTATCCTGCAGTTCTCTAGGTAGATATTGTGTTAGTTACTTGGAAAGTTTTTGTTTTAGTGTTTAAAAAAAACCCCAACACAGTAAAGCAATCTTACGTCTGACAAGTAAAAACAAAAAAAAAAAGTTTGACTTGAAATGGTTCCATCTTACAGTGGTGTTGTAGATCTGCACCGAGCTCTCACATTCCAGTTTTTTTTTTTTACCCATAGTAGCGATTAATAGGCATCCGTTACGTTTAGTCATCATTTGTATAAATTAAACCTAAGTCGTCGGTAAAGATCATTCTTAGTCTTAGGTCAGACATAGTGTTTGTTTGGGAGGGGACTCGGAGTTCACGGTCGTCGAAAGGCTAACTGGTGGACGCGTCTGCGTTCTTCTCTCTTCTACCCTGCTGAGACAGCTCTTCAGACAAGCTCCTTTTTCTGTACTCTGTTGTAAATACTCTTGTATGTCAGCATTCCTGTACACACAGTAACATTCACTAGAGAATAATGTGCCTAAAATTCTTTTTTTTTTGTCCTTGACTCGAAATGTGTTGTACTTAAAAGTATTTCATTGTGTCCCCTGTTTCTTGTGCGTTATTGTGTTTTTCAGCCCACATCCAAAACCTTCAATGCTCTACATTGTTTTCATTGCCTGTCTCTAACATCATCATACTCATTCAAGATCCTTGTACAAATATCCACAGGCTTTAAAGTTAGGTATCGGTTGCCACGTTTCCTATCGCTACTTCTTGACTAACAGTATTTGGAATAATGGTGTTGTGTCTGTTGAGCCATTTACACTGCTCTGTAAAAAAACAAAGTCATGTACTGTGGTTCTGTGACCTCCAGCATGGTCTCCTTTGGAACTAGTGGAGCTGCTGAGTATCACTAGCAAAGTTATGACCTCAAGACAGTGACCCCACATGCGTAACCTATAAAAAGTCTGCATCTTGTCACACTAGCCATTCTTTTCACCTAGAGTGACCGAAATGGCACGGCCCCTTCCTGACATTTCATTTGGAACTAGTAGTAGCCATATATCTGTCATCATGAGGGTCATCTTGCTTGCACCTTGCCACACAACAAAAGGCAGCACTCTTAAGTACTTCAGTAATGACATCATTATACTAATACCAACACTGAAAATAGCTCAAAATTCTGATACTGTGTATAGTGCTTCAATCAGCTGGTCACTGACCCCATAGCTGCCTAGAACTTCCTGACAGCCCTTACTAGGGAAGGAGTTTGTTCCACTGTGTGCTGTGCTGGATGATCTGAGTCATGGCTGATGGTGATGATCACCAGCAATGCAGCTGTTTTTGGTTCAAGTTGCAGAAACTGATAGGCTGCTGAAACAGCATTTTGCATGGAGGACGGAGATATGCGGTGTCCAGTGGCGACCAACCAACCAGAACTCTGTTCAGATTATAGTGCCACATTTATCTATGGGGTAAACCATAGCAACAATCACCCCACTTGCTTCATAGACAGGTGGAGTGCATGCTCAAGAATGAAAAGGCACATTCGTTTGGCCTGTTTTGCACCGATGCATCTTGGCCCAAAGCATTATTTCTTTTCATGCAGCACAAAAGAAAAGATTATGACTAGCCCTCAATATTCACGTAGTGAAGCGTAATGATGTCATAAGGCCAAGGTTCTGTATATTCTTGTCGATGGTGCTCTGGTCCCAGACAATTTGAGCATTGATTTTGTCCATCATCCATGTCCATCAGAGCAAACAGCTCTCCATGCGGCTCTAAAATACAAGAATTGGAATTAGATACTGGGGGTTTCACCCATGCTGTTAGAGACCGTCACAACAACAGGCCGTGTGCCTGCCATGGTGTCAGTAGTAACACCTCCATTGCAGTGGTGAAGAGAAGATGAACGTTTTATAGGCTGCACACACGGGCTCAGGGTTACAAGGTGATGAGTTTGCTCTTGGTACTCAAGGAAACAAACACATTTTTGAAGTACTAGTTATGAAGGTAACGTCCCACCTCAACATAGGAAGGTAGAACTTTTTCTTTACCTGTCATTTACAGCCTCTACCTCTCAGTGTTTTCCGTTAAATCTTCCCGTCCGAGTTCTTTGTATTGTCTAAAAAGACAGTGAACACAAGCAAGCTGTTCTGCTTGGCCCCATTCCTAATTTTGGAATATGGCCTGTCCCTTGTCTCTCAGTGTTATGTTTGAGTGGATAGTGTGGTGTAGTGTGTGTGTGTGGGGTCTTGTTAGTAGCTTACTGTTGAACTGAATGCTTGATGAAGCTTATTTGCTATTCAACCAAGTCATATTCGTACCATATTCACGCAAACCTGATAAAGCTTTGTTCCTACTTTCAGACAAGTTCAAAAACAAGGCCTAATCTGAAAATTTGCTGGTTTTGAAACCAAAACAAATACAGCGACTGCTTTCAGTGCTCCGAATTGTGAAGTTTTCCGAATTGACAGGCAAGTAGAGATGCGTCTTTGTCCTGATTGGTTGGTGTTTGCCAAAGTTCACTCTCTAAGTAGGTGATTTTTATTTTATTTTATTTATTTATTTTTTGGAAGATGCCAGATATAATGAGAACATCACAAAAATATCCTGACTTACATTTCAGACCAGATTGTGTCTGAAATGTTTGCTTAAGCATAAGGCCAGTTGTTTCTTGCCGCTATCTAGTAACTATGTGACCGAGTCCTTGAACCGTGTCCTTGTCATTGAAGGTTTTTCAACAGTTGTCAATAACAGACGTAAAACTCAGCTAGTTCTTGAATAGACATCAAGGAATTGAATTGAATTTACTTCACACTCGTCAGACATAATGACTGTTGTATTTGTGCTTAATCCCGAGATCTTTGCTGCACATGTTCTGTATCACTTCAACATATGTGTACACAAAAAAAACGCAGAGTGTAATTGAATTTGTCTGTGTGGCGTTCAAGTTGTTTATTGTTTTCTTCAGTTAAACACTTCCTTTCCAGAGACGTCAAGAAAAATCGTGGTAACAATCAACAAATCAAGAACGTAGAAAGATCTTTTCGTGCACATCAATTTTTTCCCTAAGAACTATATTATACACCGATCAGGCATAACATTATGAGCAGTGACCGGTGAAGTGAATAACACTGATTATCTCCTCATCATGGCACCTGTTAGTGGGTGGGATATATTAGGCAGCAAGTGAACATTTTGTCCTCAAAGTTGATGTGTTAGAAGCAGGAAAAATGGACAAGTGTAAGGATTTGAGCGAGTTTGATAAGGGCCAAATTGTGATGGCTAGACGACTGGATCAGAACATCTCCAAAACTGGCTCATTGATGCACGTGGGGAGCGCAGGCTGGTGCGCGTGCTCCGATCCAACAGACGAGCTACTGTTGCTCAAATTGCTGAAGAAGTTAATGCTGGTTATGATAGAAAGGTGTCAGAATACACAGTGCATGATGGGACAGGGCTGTTTTGGCAGCAAAAGGTGGACCATCACAATATTAACCAGGTGGTCATAAAGTTATGCCTGATCGGTGTATATAAAAATATAATAATGTTACTATGGACTAGGCAAACAGTGAGAAAGTTGCATCCAGTTTATACTTTAATAAAAGTGCCTTCTGTTTGTCCTTCAGTAGATTAAGCCGACTGCGCAGCTGTGGCTTATGCAAAGAGAGGTGAGAGAATTAACAAGCCTTCCTGAGGGTCAGTTAAGAATATCTACAGTGTTCCCTTATACATGCAGTATTAGATTCTCCTCTGGGTGTGTGAAGGCACACCCTGCCATCTAAAAACCACATAGAGCACACACACCTTATTCTTTTCCAAAACAAAACTTTTATACATTTTTACCCTACTCCTATTACCTTTTGTTTGTCATCTTTAGCTGTGTTTTGGTCAGGAATAGACACGCTCATGTCCATGTTTATGAAGCATGCCACTGTTGATCTAGGAAAAGGTTTTGTATGTTGAATTCACTAGGATATGGCAGGCACCAACTTATTTATCTTGAAGTAAATGGTGTACAGAAACATTACGTTGTCGCATTTTTAAGAGAGAAGGGACGGATGGTGGATTTCATGATTCCTGGGAACATTGTGTGGAAGGAGTTTGTGTTCAGGTTTGTTTCTATATCCTCTAAATATGTTTTAAATCAAAATGGAAAAAATGTATTTTATGACATGGATGAGGAATGATCAGGGATAAAGTATGACAGGAAAAAAAGCATTTGGATTAAACTGATCAAAATGTGTGAGCGAGAAGCTCGGGCCGAAGAGTGGCGGTACAAACTGTCTTTGTGTGGAAATGGTCTACCATTAAAACATTCCCTCAGCTATTGCTTCTCTTTGGACTCTCTTTTGATCGATTGTGATGATTATAAGTAGATGATCTGGAACCAGGTCCAGCCATGCAAAATCTTAAATGTTTTTGAAGATTACTAAGGGTACATTTATTAGCTTGTGATGTACTGATGCAAGAAATTATGTTTTATCAGCAATTTGTGTATTAAAATATTAATTGGTGTGGATAAAGATTTATTAAACCACGTAACAGCACAGGTTAAAATACATGCCTGGTTAGAGAGCTCATTTACAGCTGAGTGAAAAACCACAGGACCAAAAACTGAAAAAAATAAGGTATTTTTCCTATTTAGACATGTACTTTTAGCTCACAAGTAAAAAGTTTAATATAGGTTATTAGTCAATGATTCCCTTTTTCAGTGTTGTATGCTGCTCTTGTTCTTTATATATTTTAGATTGTCATCATGCAAGACATGGGCAGAGTTTGATATTCTTTTATTTCACCTGGAATTCATGTGGGGATGCAAAGATTTGCACTCAATTGCATATGTGGTTGTAGTAATATAATATTACAGTAGAGATTTATTCTTGTCAATACACAATATTGGGGGGGGGGGGGCATAAATGAAATCACATACAGGAAATGGATTTTTTTATTGAAAGGGAAAAGGATTTACAAGTTGTGCAAATTAGTTTGGTGTCAAATTTTTTAAAAACCTACATACATGAAAACAAAAACACAAAAGCAAAACAAAACCCAAAACAAAACAAAGCAAAACAAACCAAACCCAAAACATACAAAAGCAAAACAAACCAAAACAAGGGCAAACCAAAACAAAGCAAAAACAAACAAAAGCAAACCAAATCAAACAAAAGGCAAAAAAACCCCAAAAGCAAACAAAAGGAAAAGCAAACCAAAAACAAAGCAAAGCAAACCAAAGGAAAACAAAAACAAACCAAAACCAAAAGCAAACAAAAGCAAACCAAACAAACAAACAAAAACAAACAAAAAAAAGCAAACAAAAGAAAAGCAAACCAAAAACAAAGGCAAATGAAAACAAAGCAAAGCAAACCAAAGGAAAACAAAAACAAACCAAAACAAACACAAACCAAAAGGCAAACAAAAACAAACAAAAGCAAACAAAAAGAAAAGCAAACCAAAAACAAAGCAAAGCAAACAAAAGCAAACAAAAACAAACAAAACAAAAAGCAAACCAAAGGAAAACAAAAACAAACCAAACAAAGCAACCAAAAACAAACAAAAGCAAACCAAAGCGAAAACAAAGCAAACAAACCAAAGGAACAAAAACAAACCAAAAGGCAAACAAAAACAAACAAAAGCAAACAAAAGCAAAAACAACAAAGAAAACAAAAGCAAACAAAACAAACACAAACAAAAGCAAAACAAATCAAACAAAAGCAAACCAAACTAAAGGCAAACAAAAACAAACAAAAAAAAGCAAACCAAAAACAAAGGCAAATGAAAACAAAGCAAAGCAAACCAAAGGAAAACAAAACAAACAAAAGCAAACCAAACAAAAACAAAGCGCAAAACAAAACAAACAACAAAACAAACCAAACAAACAAAAGCAAACCAAACTAAAGGCAACAAAAACAAACAAAAGGAAAAGCAAACCAAAACAAAAGCAAAACAAAGGCAAATGAAAACAAAGGAAAACAAAAACAAACCAAAAACAAACACAAACAAAAGCAAAACAAATCAAACAAAAGCAAACCAAACTAAAGGCAAACAAAAACAAACAAAAAAAAAAAAGCAAACAAAAGGAAAAGCAAACCAAACGAAAAAACAAAGCAAAGCAAACCAAAGGAAAACAAACACAAACAAAAGCAAACCAAAGCAAAAACAAACCAAAACAAAACAATACCCTAAATACATTTTACATATATCTAAAAGTAAATTAAAGCCAACATTTAAAAGCCAAATCTGAAACCATTTGAGATAGACAGGATTATAAGAAGGGTAAATACTATCTGCTTTTAAAAAGCCTTTTATGTAATAAAAACAAACAGCGAGAATATCTGAAAGTTTTGCCCTTTTTTGCACTGAATTCTTTCCAAGCATATCGACTAATCATGCCCAGCTTTATCATTTGCATTTAATAATACACATATTTTATCAAAAAGTCACTAAAAAAGCAGGACTACTAGTAAATCCTGGTCCTGGTCCAATTATAAAAACCTCTGCAATCCTCACAAACTAGAAGAATATTGGCGAGTAACTCGTTAGTAAACCAGCATAGTGATCACAGGGTGTGTCTTCACTTGTTAGGCAGGAATGTGTGCAAGTTGGAAGAGTTGAAGCACAAATAAAGGCAGCATTTGTAGGCTTAAGTGGGTCTTTCCATAACAAATTTAACAAATTGTACGTGCATATAAAAATAATGGTGTACAACCTTGATTTGACTGCAGGGGTGATAAAACCTGTCACATTATTCCCTCATACTAAACAGCAGTGTCAAATATTTGCATGTAGGCATTTATTTGTGTGGTTTTTTTTAAAAAGCAAAAGGAGCTTCTCTCAAGGTCGGGAACAAGGACGGAATGCAGGTCATGTCTGGAACGTCACGGAAAAAAACAGAGAGAACTGAGATACTTATTATAACTGAAGATGTAACAGATGGATTACATTCCCAAAACTGAAATGCAACGAAATAACATTGTTCAGATAAAAAGTCTTATTTTGACACTGATAACAAAATGTAGATGTGCATCTAGACATCAGGGGAGAAACGGAAATGCAGGTCTCAGATCAGTGTGAGAACACTAATCATACATTTTGTTCATGTTACAGTGATGAAATTTCATTGCGTGTCCACTGAACATGGATTTTGGTACCTGAGGATGTAGTGAGAAGAAAATACAGTGCATCTGCTAGATCCAGCTTGGGTAATGTGCCACTGTTTAAGCAGTGCTAGTGTTAATAACCTCCTACATTAACACCTACGACATTCGTGCTGATTTGTGCACAGTAAGATGAAGCGCTTTATTGCTGTATTAAAAACGATGTTAAAATTTTTTTATTCTCCCTAAATTACACAGGCAGGAACATAAATCTGATCTTGATCTGGTTGACATAAGAATAAGGCACCATTTGAAATATTTTGTAGTAGTCACGCTCTCTCTCTCTCACACACACACACACACACACACATTACATGGCAGCCAGGGTGGAGGCTTCACAGGCAGGGGTATCTGGCCCATGTGGACAGGACACCTGTTTCATTGGCAATCCTCCAATAGCGCTCTTTCAGAAGGAAAGCTCCTGCTTTGGGCTGCCGCTGCCGAGTGAACATGCCCTTCTTGTTGCCCACCACACGAGTGATACCTGAAGAGAGAGAGAGAGACAGAGAGAGAGAGAGAGAGAGAGACAGAGAGAGAGAGAGAGGGGATTATCTAAGGCATAAATCATAGGAGCACAGAGATATATTTATTCCTTTTATAAACATTGCAGTCTGCCAACATTAAGAGTGGAACATCACTATCTGTATCTACTAAGATCACCAAATGTTCCTTTTTCCTATATCTAAACCCACATTGTGCATTTATTTGATATTTATTTCCACCATTGGAATTTTTTTTCAATTAATCTTATTGGCTATGAAAATCTTGTTTCAAATATAATGATAACTGGCCTGAATTAAAGCAGAGGAAAACAATGCCCTCTGTATCTGCCCTCGTAAGCTCACAGATGCCCACTATTGACTAGTGTTGCTGTGATTGACAGTAATGCCTTCCCTCACACCCAGAGAGCAGAGCCGACTCCTTTACACTCCCTTAACTCTCAGGCATTCAAACTTTATATAAGGCAAAGGTTTCTCCGTTACATCATTAGTACATTATTATTTGTAGCTGTATTCATTCATTGTCTACCGCTTATCCGATCTATACTCGGGTCACGGGGAGCCTGTGCCTATCTCAGGCGTCATTGGGCATCAAGGCAGGATACCCCCTGGACGGAGTGCCAACCCATCGCAGGGCACACACACACACACACACTCTCACTCACTCACGCAGGACAATTTAGAGATGGCAATCAACCTACCATGCATGTCTTTGGACCGGGGGAGGAAACCGGAGTACCCGGAGGAAACCCCCGAGAGGCACGGGGAGGAAACCCCCGAGAGGCACGGGGAGGAAACCCCCGAGAGGCACAGGGAGGAAACTTTTGTAGCTGTATGTTATACGTAATTTTATTGGATAATTTTTGAAAAAAAATCTAGTCTAATGTAAACCCCCATGATCCAGAGCAGGCAGTTTATGTAAACCAGAGTGTGTTAATGAAACTGGTCTTTTTTGTAACACAAAGCTCATTCTCACACTACTTTTTTTTGTGTGTCCTTCAGGATCCTAGTCCCGATGGTATCTAGGCTCAGGCGGACACTCTTTCTGTCTATAAAACTTGATGAATGACACAATTATCCGTTTATAGATATTTTTAATGTTGTGGAAAGGTCCTGAAACAAGTTTATGTTATCACTTATGTCACAGCAGCTATAAACAGTCATTTCCTTACCACCTTTACTTCCTTTAATACAAAAATGCAGCCTGTCATCTGTATGTGTGTGTGTTGGATCTCACTCTCTACACGACACTGCTCTTACGGGATTCATGCAGTTGCTAAATTGCACCAATTACCACACTCAACATCTCCTACTAAATAACCTTGTCACTAAGATCCTAACAGTGACACTCATTTGACCATGCTGAGAATCTCACCCAGGCAAATAAAGTTGATTCTCCACTTCTCTGTGAGACTAATCTTATTCTGACTCAAGAAAAACAAACCAGGCCAGGGTGATATTTAAAGTTGCATTTATATTAAGAAGTAGTCCATGCACTGTAGCAAACACAGCTCCCGTTAACTACAATAGCTTTGGAGCAGTACAGAATAGAAGAAGTTGCTTTCGGCTGCTCCCTGTTCGGGGTCGCCACAGCGGACCAACTGGTCCGCACAACAACTTGGCAAATGTTTTACGCTGGATGCCCTTCCTGACGCAACCCTCCCATTTTTCCGGGCTTGGGACCAGCACTGCATCCACTGGCTGGGGATCGAACCCGGGCCTTCCGCATGATAGGCGAGAAACCTACCACTGAGCCACCAATGCCTCTGGAGCACTATAGAATAATAGTCACTAATCAGTTCTTGCTAACGAACAGGAAAATGTTTTTATTTTTTACCCTGAGCTGTCATGAAGTCAGCGAAGTTCCAGATGAGCTCTCCCACAACAAAGTCCTTCCTTTTCTGGTCAAATACTCTGTGGTAGTTCTGCAGGACGGTTTTCTGGTACTCCTCAGTAAACATAGACGGGGGATCCTAAAAGAAAAAAAAAGAAGTCATTTAAAATGGTTTCAGTTAATATTAGTTATAATAACAGTAATATAATGTAGGACTAATTTGAACTGCATTATCAAGGATGCTAAAACAGATGTTAGGGCTAGAACAGATGTATAAGAACAATTTAAATTGACAATGTCCCACAGAATCATATAACTAGAAATATACAGATGATAGAAGAAGAAGTTGCTTTCGGCCGCTCCCTGTTCGGGGTCGCCACAGCGGACCAACTGGTCCGCACAACAACTTGGCAAATGTTTTACGCCGGATGCCCTTCCTGGCGCAACCCTCCCATTTTTCTGGGCTTGGGACCGGCACTGCATCCAGTGGCTGGGGTTGAGGCATTGGCTGGAATCAAACCCGGGCCTTCCGCATGATAGGCGAGAAAACTACCACTGAGCCACCAATGCCCCACTAGAAATATACAGATGATATAGATTAAATAGAAAAAAAATTATATGTAATAAATAGATTTAGACTGAAGCAAGTCATCAAACCTACAAATTTCAGGGGACAAAAAAAAAAATTCAGATGATGTAGCTTAATTCTATAATTCTGGCAAACCAACAACTGGCTGCAATAGTTTGTCACCTTAACAAAAAAGTTTTATTTATGAGCTTCCTGCAAAACCATGTTAAATAAGGAATCAGATGGACAAATGTGCTAAAACCACTCGACCTAAATATGCCTAAAACCTTGCTATCATAAAGAAATAAACAACACAGTCACCAGCTAAAACACCCACAATGCTCCTGTGCTGCATCTGGAATGAAATCTTTTAAACACTTTTCTCATTTTAGGAGTATCCAGACAAAATGCTAGAATATTACTTACTTTCAAGTCATATTTCATTTCAGGATGTTATTACATTCATTCATTCATTGTCTACCGCTTATCCGATCTATTCTCGGGTCACGGGGAGCCTGTGTAAGATTTGAGAATTTAACTTCATTGTGATTTTAATGCCATCTGTCAAAGGAAAGAACTCTCCAAGTGAAAACAAGCCTGTTTTAAGCAGATTTAGTATTACACCCTGGACCTTCTCACTTATTTATGCAAACATGAATCACATGAAAACTCATTCATTGTCTACCGCTTATCTGAACTATTCTCGGGTCACGGGGAGCCTGTGCCTATCTCAGGCGTCATTGGGCATCAAGGCAGGATACACCCTGGACGGAGTGCCAACCCATCGCAAGGCACACACACACTCTCATTCACTCACGCAGTCACACACTACGGACAATTTAGAGATGCCAATCAACCTACAATGCATGTCTTTGGACCGGGGGAGGAAACCGGAGTACCCAGAGGGAACCCCTGAGGCATGGGGAGAACATGAACTCCACACACACATGGCGGAGGCGGGAATCAAAACCCCAACCCTGGAGGTGTAAAGCAAACGTGCTAACCACTAAGCCACCGTGCCCCCAGATGTTATTACATGTAGTAATAAATATTAAAATTTCACCACAGGTTTCCCCAAGCTACTACATACATACTTTCCACAGAATTATTACTCACATTGTGTAGACCTGCTACAGCGTCTGCCCCGTACTCGCTCTGTATGATGGGTTTCTTGTATTTTTTATACCAGTCGTCAAACTGAGTGTGTAGCTGGATGAAGATGACCTCCACATGCCCAGGGTCATGGTACCAGGAGAAGTAGCTGTTCACACAGATCACATCTACATAGGGAGCCTGAGGAAATACAGACAAGCTTTTTAAGACTGAACAGTATGTTTAAGCCTGTACTGTAAGGTAAAGGTGTTTTATCGTGTGTGCATTGCATACTATTATACCATTGTACAATTATATGACCGTATGACACCATTTCAGCTTCCTGAACTTTCTATCCACAAAATCCTAGCCATAGGGAAATCCCCCCTCCATTTTCTCCCTAATTTAATTTAGTCACCAGCCATCATTTGACAGATAACTACCTATGAGGGTGAAAACAATCACATTCTTCCTTCTAGATGCATGCTGCCGGCCAACGTCCTCTAATCCTAATACTTTCTCATGCTGCATCACAAGTCAGTATAACATACTCAGAGCAAAGCATAATCTGCCCTCTTCCGCATACATGAGCTCATAGACACCCATGATTGGCTAGATTCACCGAGTGTGTGAGACAGTGAGAGAGAGAGAGAGAGAGAGAGAGAGAGAGAGAGAGAGAGAGATCATACCATCCCTCCCAACTAGAAGGCACAATTAATTATTAATTTCTTGGCTCCCAGTCATAGATAATCAAGATGTCATCAAGATACCATCTCATGATCTTCTGTGGCCAGGATAAACTCTTTTTCCAAGGGGAGATTCAAAACTTTTCCTGAGGTGTACTGCATTTTCAACTGAACCAATTCTATTATTACTTGATGGGGAACTTCATCATACTAACATACATCTAATAAAACCACATAATCCAGTTTCTAGAGAAAAGCTCACTTTTTGGTGCATGCTATGCCACACACCTGATACTAAATGTAGTATGACCTAGAAATGACCCAGAGGCTTTAGAAAAAGTCACTGCTATCTAACAACCATCGTCTTATAGTAGAGAAAGTGTTCTTCACAAGACGTCAGCACTTTAGCAAGAGCGGTTTTAAAATGCTGAGCTATTTAAACATCGTGAATTTTAGAAAACAAACAAAAAAATCATTATACACAAGCTCAAACAAGACCAGGAACTCATATTTCTATGCAGTATTGCTAACCATAGAAATTTGCTTATCAGAGTCGGAGAGTTTCAGGCTGAATTCCTGAGCTAGCTTTCGGGCATGGTGACTGATGTGCCGTTTCAGCCTTGGTCAACTCTGGCATGAGGAAGTGAAACTGTAAAATGTGCTCAATCATTTTTTCATAAATATACTGTGTAGACACAATACCTTGCATACATTATGGCCACTTTATTAGGAACACCTGCTTCTTTATGTAAACTATCCAATCAGCCAATCATGTGGCAGCAACGTAGTTCGTCGGTTCAATCATCAGAATGAGGAAATCATGCAATCTCTGTGACTTTGTTGTGATCGTGGTGTCAGACAGGATGGTTTTCGAGTATTTCAAAAACTGCTGCTCTTCTGGGATTTTCACACGCAACAGTCTATAGCTTGACAGAATGGTGTGAAAAACTTAAAAACATCCAAAGAGCAGCAGTTCTATGGGCAGAAACGCCTTGTTGACATAAGAGGACAATGGACATGCCGATTTATGTCGACATGAAGGCTAACTCGAATAATCACTCTTCACAACCATGCTGAGCAAAAAAGCAATTCAAAACATTTGACATGTCGAATGCTGAGGTGAATGGGCTACTACAGCAAACGTACACATTGGGTTCTGCTCTTGTCTGCAGGAGGCTACAGTGAGTACAGGATAATGAAAATGAGACTGTTCAGTGACTGCTCTGAAGAATCATGAATTCTCATGCAACATGCAGATAACAGAATCAGAATTTTGGGTCAAAATCGTGGATGCAAACTGTCGTGTCAAAATTTCGGTATACACCGATCAGGCATAACTTTATAACCACCCACCTGATATTGTGTTGGTCCCCCTTTTGCTGCCAAAACAGCCCTGACCCGTCGAGGCATGGACTCCACTAGATCCCTGAAGGTGTGCTGTGGTATCTGGCACCAAGATGTTACCAGCAGATCCTTTAAGTACTGTAAAGACTTACAGGACTTAAAAGATACTGACCACTAGAGACTGGGAACACCCCACAAGAGCTGCAGTTTTGGAGATGCTCTGATCCAGTCGTTTAACCATCACAATTTGGCCCTTGTCAAACTCACTCAAATCCTTAGGATTGCCCATTTTTCCTGCTTCTAACATCAACTTTGAGGACAAAATGTTCACTTGCTGCCTAATATATCCCACCCACTAACAGGTTCCATGATGAGGAGATCATCAATGCTAACTTCACCTGCCAGTGCTCAGAATGTTATGCCTGATCGTGTCAACACAATCTCAAAGGAATGTTACCGCCTCCTTTTGGAATTCTTGCCACATAAATCTGAGGTTGTTCTGAGTCTGAAGACAGTCTACCCAGCATTAGGATGGTGTTCTTTATAACGCAGAAGGTAGTACATAGGTCTTATGCAACTGCACAGCCATGGTCTGTGTGTGACTGTAGTAGGTTCCTATCTCACATTCGTTCTTAGAGTCATATAATGCAAATGTCATGAATATACTCAATATTCATATAAACTATTATAAAAAAGACAGAAGGAAGAACTGAAGCGAGAAAACAGACTCACTCCTTGGTCTCTGGCATAGTTACTGTCTGTGATGAAGGTCACCGGACGTGTCGGATCCAAAGATTTTGTGTATGTTATCAGTTGTCTGCAGAGAGAAAATAAAAACCACTCAAGATCATTCCAGTTAAGGTTTAAGTTGGTTTATAAGAAGCAAACAAATGCATTTCAATTTCTTTCCCTTAAAGAAAGAAGAAAACATCAGCGTGCTGGGCTGTTAAATTGCCTATAAAGCACTTTTGCAGACTAGCCCTAGGCTGCCAGATCACAGTAGGAACCACTGATTTGAGCCGTAATGTCACGTTAACGAAGGCTGAATGCCTTTGTGAATTTGCTGCTTGTGTGAAGGAATAATCCAGCATGGTGGCCTGTAACCTCGCTGGTATTCGAGCTCCACCTGTTTAATGCTGTGTGTGAATAAGAAGCGTAGGGTGTGAACATCTGACCTGAAAGCATTCCTGTAGTCACTTAACCTGAACTGGACCCACACACACACACACCACACATACACACTAAGAAGCTTTACAATAGGAAGCTTCATTCCTAAGTTGTATGTATTGAATGAATGTAAACAAGAATGTATTGAAGAATTAAACACCTTTCACACGCTCACTGGAAAATTATCAGGAATTCTGAAAGCAAGCCAAAATCCTTCAACAAGCCTTTCTATGACAGGAAGTGAGGGCTCATGTTTAAAAAATAAAAAGCGGATACATTAGCCTGTTCAAGGAAATGATTTGATTCAGCTCATTTAAAACCTTAACCAAGTGGATCAACAGCCTCAAGGCGACAAAGACGACATAAATGGCGAAACATCTGGAAATTGACTGTGAGGAGCTGCAGGTGATAAACATATGACTAACGAATTTCTGTAAAGGCCATGTACATAGATTATTATTGTTATGCTTCATAACCCTTTCCATAATACGTTATAAAAAAAAATCTCTAGTTATTATAATACCACATAAACTATAGCCCAACCTTTATAAGCTAATAATGACCTACAAAGACTGATTAAGCAACTGGAATAATTATCAATAATTAGATTTTAAAAAAAAAGCATTATGAACATTTAAAATGTTTAGCATTATCTATTCGGGATCTTTTCTGTATTCACACAGCCTTTTTAAAGCTCTGTCTGTGAATTCCACCCAATATCTGATTTGATGTAAATGATTGTCTTTCAAAAAAAAAGGAAATGTTTAAGATGAAGCAAAAAAACATTCCTTACGTACAGTTTAAAAAAAGAAAAAAAAATGTTAATTTGTACACCTGTGTAAACTATATGTCTTAACTAGGGAATTGTGCCTAAAATAAAATCTAATAAAATGAGACTACTTTCTTATTACGCTAATTACGTATTCGGTATTACAGTTAACTGATAATAATACTTGAAATAGTAGCCTGCTGGAGGCATCTCAGCCGCCGGCTCATTGGCTACAGACCACATGACCACAGAGGGATGATTCTTATCCCGCCTCAGCAGCTCCTTCATGACAACAAGGTGATGGGCCAGTGATGTATTATCAAAGCTGCGTCTGAGGAGGAAGTACATAGTTAAATCAAACAATTATACACCGCAATCGTTGTGTCATACTTAACACAGCTTATTACATCTTACATGTCTTTGATGCCCACTCCGGGGGACTCGTCTATAACCACGATGCCATGGCGATCAGCCATCTGCAAGATCTCCTCAGCATACGGGTAGTGACTAGTACGGAACGAGTTTGCACCCATCCACTTCATCAGGTTGAAATCTTTCACGATGAGAGGCCAGTCAAAGCCCTTTCCTCGAATCTACAGTGCAAGAGGAAACATGTTTACAGGAATAACTACAGCTAGTAGATTTTGGAGCTGCAATAATTGTGCCTCATTGCTTTTTTATTAAAATGGGGGCGTGTTAGAAGCAGCACCTTTAAATCAGCATCTGGTGTAACATGGGCTTGGGAGAGAAAAAAAAAAAGACTGGCTAAAAACCCAGACAATGCACAACAGATGAGGTAAATATGTTTACAAACTGCTGGAGCATTCATTTTGGAATACTCTAAAGCTACATCCTAATTCACAAACTTACGCACTACTTTACAACATTGTGTAGTATAAATAGTGTGAGTAGTGTGTTCAACAAGAAGTGCACTTCAGGTACCTGGATGATGATGCACTATCATGTGTGTGTGTTGCTTTCGGCCGCTCCCTGTTCGGGGTCACCACAGCGGACCAACTGGTCCGCACAACAACTTGGCAAATGTTTTACACCAGATGCCCTTCCTGACGCAACCCTCCCATTTTTCTGGGCTTGGGACCGGCACTGCATCCAGTGGCTGGGAATCAAACCCGGGCCTTCCGCATGATAGGCGAGAAACCTACCACTGAGCCACCAATGCCCCATGATGATGCACTACTTATTCAAACAAAAAAAAGGAAGTGTGGAATGTTGGACACTTCATGCACTCAATTCTCGCAGCTTTAATTATGCAGCAGAAAAGGAACGGAGCTACCAGGCGCTGATGCTGGATGAGAATTTTTTTTTTTTTTTTTTTTTAAGACAACGACTATCCGGTGGACAGACCGTCTTACAAATGTCTTTTAAATTAGCTCACGTTGTGTGTTTACTTTGCAGCATTTTAAAAATTCACTCTATTCTGCTAAAGCTAGAGGCGCCATATTACGTACGTTTGACGTCATTTACCATCGACTGGGAAAATATTTCTAGTTGGTAAAAAACAGCGAGTGTTCCATTTGAAATGATACTAATCATCTAAAATTCATAGACTAGGTGGTAGTGTACATAGTGTATAATGTCATTTAGGATGCAACTAAAGACCATATATTCTATGGTCAAACACTGCAAGACAAAAAAAAAATAGACACAAAGAGGAAGAGATGCCATCACTTGCCATCTCAAACAATCCAAAACCCAGTTTACTGATTTACTTAACACACTAAATGATAGGGAACTGGTTCTAGTCCAACTCCAAAGGTTATCATAAAATGAATTTCAGGAGTTTTGCTGCCATCTGGTGGTACTTACATCTGAATCCTCATGCTTATTGACTCCATGGAAGTAGAAGGGCTTGTTGTTGATGAGGAACTGTGTACTGGTGACGCTGACGGTGCGAATACCCACCGGCAGCGTGTAGTAGTCCACACTCTCCGCTTTGAGCTGAACCTGTGTGATACACAGATAATCCATCTCAAACATCAAAAAGTGCTGACTGAGCATCTGCTACATTAATGCAACTGTATTCCATAATGAATTATGAATTTATTAAGGCAGGGCTCCCTAATCTTCCAAAATTTTAATCTAAATGCTAATAGTGTCAAAATGGGCTCAGAATACATGCTACAGCCAGTTTCTAAACCACAAAAAATAATTTAGTATTGTCCTGTATAATTTATTTGGTCTTCTGGCAGATAAGCTCATAAATCTAACCATCACATCTACCCAGCACTCACACTTCCTCCCTTACCTCCATGGAGTACAGGTATCCTGGGTTCTGGTGCATCAGATACGGCCACCACAGGTTGACTTCGGGCACTTTGAGAACTCCAAGGGTTCCATTAGCAGTGGCCACACATCGTCCATCTTTATCCATTAAAGTGACTTTTACAGAGGGCTTGGCACTGCCCCCTGGTGTCACGTTGTATTTCACAAACCCTGCAACAAACAGACATCTGCTCATTTTCTGAACAATCCATCCATTTACTGAAGCGCTTATCCTACACAGGGTCGCAAGGAACCTTGAGCCTATTCCAGGGGACCCGGGACACAAGGCACAAGGCGCCACTCATTGCAGGCTACAATCACACACCCATTCAAACACTAGGAACAATTTAGAGATGCTAATCAGTCTACAATGAAATGGGGAAGGAAACCAGAGAACCCAGAGGAAGCCCTCAGAAAATATTAGGATTATTCTTTGCTTAACAAATCAAGTTGATACAATAAGAAAACATGAATATCACTGACCAGTACTGTCTGAGAAGGAAGTAGTCACAGTGATGTCATCAATGTACCCCTTTGGCGTTGTGTACAATAATACAGAGCGATGTATTCCCGCATAGTTAAAGAAATCAAAATTGGTGTTTTGCACGAAGTAACCTGCAGGATATCTGGCAACAGAAAAATAAGAAAATGTTTAGCATCAGTGTGTGCAGTTCATGTAGTGTGTTCATACTGGGAAATTAAGAGAGATTCAGTGCCCTACTGAAACCCAGATGGTGCTCTATATCCAAAAAATGAAGCGTGGACACTTTTTACAGAAGGGGACAGAGCTAAAACAGGGGGTTTATTGTTATACCACAGCACTTTTGACTTCAAAAGTCTGAAAAATGAGAGCTCATTTTAGTTAACTTTCTATAATAACAGCTCTGACAGTTGTCTGTAATTTAAATCACAGGTTTATACACTATGTAGTTTTGGGACACCCCTCCAAATCATTGAATTCAGGTGTTGTTTTTCAGGGGTTGGGCTCAGCCCCTCAGTTCCAGTGAAAGGAACTCTTAATGCTTCAGCATACCAAGACATTTTGGACAATTTCATGCTCCCAACTTTCTGGAACAGTTTGGGGATGATCCCTTCCTGTTCCAACATGACTGCACACCAGTGCACAAAGCAAGGTCCATAAAGACATGGATGAGCGAGTTTGGTGTGGAGGAACTTCACAGAGACCTGACCTCAATCCGATAAAACACCTTTGGGACCTCACAAATACACTTCTAGAGGAATGGTCAAAAATTCCCATAAACACACTCTTAAACCTTGTGGAAAGCCTTCCCAGAAGAGTTGAAGCTGTTATAGCTGCAAAGGGCAGACCAACTCCATATTGAATTCATGTGCATGCAAAGAAAGACGGCCCAAAACTTTTGGCAATATAGTGCATCTAATCTGCTGTTTCTATAGTTACTGCTCATTCACCTGTACTTGCTAAGGCTAATAATAAATGTGTTAAACTTGTTATTAAAAAAAAAAATCATAATCTTAGATACGGTGGCACTTTTTGTAAGGAGAAATTTATTTAAACTTCTCCAGTGTCAGGATTTTGCAGACAGAAAAGTCTTCAGGATGGAGGACTTTGTGCTTGCTAACACGCCATGCTGCAGGTTTTAACATATTAATTTCAAGAGAGACAGAGACTATTTACAGCTGCTATAAAGTAAGTGATGACAGGAACCAACTTGTCTTCATAACACTATATGTAACTGCATATAAACTTCTAAAAGGTATAAATCTGTCTTAGGGATTTTGTCACACATCATATTCCAATCTGAGGTCCGTGTGTAATGGTGTAAAGTGCACAGCTCTTACCGGGTAGAATCGTTCATGTACTGGATGGTTCCCGGTGGAAGAGTGTGCAGGTCCAGGGTGTTATTAACGGCGATGGTGATACGGCATGGCATACTTGCACCCATCCGGATAACATCACTAATATTCGCTTCAAAGGGAAGATGGCCGCCCTCATGCTCCATCACCTGGACCCCGTTCACCCACTGGTAACATAAAATAATTTGCTAATCTGTTAGTAAACAGTAAAAAAAAACAAACAAAAAAACATTTTCTGATTTTGCCTGAAAGAGATTGACTTTTGGCATGAATAATTAATTTAAGCCTCATTGTAATAAATACCCTTTGTTTGATTATACAAATGATGGCTACATTTCCGAAATTAAGAGCACTTTTTAAGGGAAAAATATTCTCTTGCGAGAATTTTGGTACTTTCTCATACAAGATACACAGCAAAAATGATATTTTATATAAATATTTCTCCTAACCCATCTCCAGGAACTCCTTTGACTACCTGCTGTGCCCCTGGGGAATAAGTATGAGGTTGCACACATGTAAAATCCCCTTTTCCTTCAACCACCATGCTCTCCACTTTAATGAAAAATGAATCAAATAACTAAGTATATATTCTTTAACGAGTGTATGCATTTAATTCTGGAGATTTCACATGAATGTCCTACAAATAAAATGGCAGTGTGAACAAAGTGTAACAACAAGCAAGTCACAAACACTCTGAACTTACAACCACTGCATAGTAGTGAGCACTTCCAACTCTGAGCATAATCCTTGTGTCCTTGTTCTGAAGCCAGCGCTGAGGGATCCATGCTTCCTTCTCGTACCACACCCAGCCGATGAAATCTCTCAGTTTAGGGTTCTGAGTTAAATCGTTGAAGCTGGAGGGTACTGGCATGTCAATGACAGGACCAGACTGGAGTGTGACACAAGCACAGAAAAGGACACGGTGAGAATGTGCGAGAGAGAAACATTTTGCAGTGTTAAATTAACACCTTTGCAGTGAATTCTGGGATGATGTTCTGCAACAGCATTTTCACGATTGAACCAGGCACCCTAGTGCTACAACTTGGTATCAGATCAGTGCATTCCTAGTGATGGAGCGACGCTACACCACCCGGCTGCTATTTTATCACTATGGTTAATGCAAAAGTTTGTATCTTTTCCCACAAAATAAATAAAAGGCAAAATGAGACTAAAAACATATCTTCCTCGCATTCACTGGGTCAGATTTGCACATAACAGGGCATGAGACTGAAGTTTAGGGCAAAACGTTATTCTTTTTAGTTGGCATGGTGTTTGGGTTGTTATCTTGTTGCAGGATGAACCTAGATTTCAATTGGAATTTTATTTTCTTGGCAATAAAATGCAAAACTTTCCAAACTCAATGAAGGTGCACTTGCACAAAAAAACCCAAAAAAAAATCGTACTCCTTCATATTGGACTTCAATTTGCAATCCTAGATTTATTATCATATTACTATTTATAACAGTAGCCCACCCCAATAACTGTAATACATATCGTCATATCGTGAAATATCGTGAAATATCGCGATATAATCTTCAGTCATATCGTCCCACCACTGCACCGGCTGATCTGTATGAGTTATAAACACACGTGTCAGTGTTTTTATTTATTTATTATTATATATACCTCTGCTAAAGGACGTTTAAACCAAAACTGATCGAAACCCTGGTTCCTGTTGGGAGAGAGATCAGCTCTGAATGTCCACAGTCCGTTCAGCTCCTTCACCTCCCGCGACAGAGACTCCTGAGGGAAAAGCATCCCGCTGTCCACTGACTCGCACAATTTCCACACAGCAGCAAGACACACAAAATTCACCAGCCACATTTTCCAGCACTTTTTGCTTGCAGCGTTGCACAGAGGACCCGAGCCTTGCCTCGCCTGCTTAGCTGTGCGTTTTCCCCTCCACTTCCGCTACTTTTCACATGACATGCGCTACTTCAGTGCACGAGTAGGGACGGTTATGCTAACGTCAACCGCGCCGCCATCTTGAATGGGTTACTTACACGTTTATGTATCTTTGAATGTAGTCAAGTTCAAGTATTTATCACATTTGTAAATAGTTACTTTAATATTTGTAACACTTTAGGGCATATATACATATATATCATATCTTATGTAAATTACAATTAGCCACAGAATATCCAAAATACACGCAACACAAGAAAACAAGCAAACAAAAAACCTTTCCTAAAAACATTTAACAAGATTCAAAAGTTAATTCACAAGATACATTAGGTTAAATAAGATTTTCTCAATAAATAAATACATGGCAACAAAGTTGTTCATGTATTCATCTTCATTCACTGTCTACCGCTTATCCAAACTATCCTCGGGTCATGGGGAGCCTGTGCCTATCTCAGGCGTCATTGGGCATCAAGGCAGGATACACCCTGGACAGAGTGCCAACTCATCACAGGGCACACACACACACCAGACAATTTAGAGACACCAATCAACCTACAATGCTTGTCTTTGGACTGGGTGAGGAAAACCCCCCTGAGGCACAGGGAGAACATGCAAACTCCACACACAAAAGCAGAGGCAGGAATCGAACCCCCAACCTTAGCGGTGTGAGCCAAACGTGCTAACCACTAAGCCACCATGTTCATCTTCAGAAGCTACTTTATCCTAGTAGTTGTGATTCAAGTTAGTAATTTGTTTGCTACAACTAAGAAAACGTTACAGGAAAGTACAAACAAAATTAAAAGTGTGTGTGTGTGTGTGTGTGTGTGTGTGTGTGTGTGTGTGTGTGTGTGTGTGTGTGTGTGTTGTTGGGGAAATTTTCTGTAGGAGTAAGTGGGACTAGTCAAATTTTCTGAAGCACTAATTGGGATGATTCAAATTTCCTGTGAACAGAAGGGATTAGTCAGATTAGTCAACTATACTGTGGGGGATTAGTTAAGATTTGCTTTTCAAAACAGTTTAACATGGCCTTGCACAAACACTGCTATCAAGAGGTAATGTCTGTGACGTTTATTATACTAGCATTGTATAATTTCTTCAGGTCTATCTGGTTTACTTCTTGTCCAGAACAGATATCATACCTATCACTCACTTGTAATTAAGGTTAATATTTTCTCTGACTAAAAGGGTTATTAAATATACACCCATCAGTTATAACATTATGAGCAGTGACAGATGAAGTGAATAACACTGATGATTTCCTCATCATGGCACCTGTTAGTGGGTGGGATATATTAGGCAGCAAGTGAACATTTTGTCCTCAAAGTTGATGTGTTAGAAGCAGGAAAAATGGGCAAGCATAAGGATTTGAGCGAGTTTGATGAAGGGCCAAATTGTGATGGCTAGACGACTGGATCAGAGCATCTCCAAAACTGCAGCTCTTGTGGGGTGTTCCCGGTCTGCAGTGGTCAGTATCTATCAAAAGTGGTCCAAGGAAGGAACAGTGGTGAACCGGAGACAGGGTCATGGGCGGCCAAGGATCATTGATGCACGTGGGGAGAGAAGGCTGGCCTGTGTGATCTGATCCAACAGATGAGCTACTGTTGCTCAAATTGCTGAAGAAGTTAATGCTGGTTCTGATGTCAGAAAGGTGTCAGAATACACAGTGCATTGCAGTTTATTGTGTTTTGGCAGCAAAAAGGGGACCAACACAATATTAGGTCATAATGTTATGCCTGATCGGTGTATATGGAGTTCACTATACTGTATATCCACCTGGTTAACATGTGAGATTCTGTTTTGTGAACCTCAATTTTTTTTTTCTTTGTGATTCAAATGGGTTCTCCATATTTTATTACAAGCACAACAATTCAACCATGCTTTTGCTGCTAAGACTTTTAGTTGATGTTTATAATTTTGTTTTGGTGACCCCAGACTGTATTCCAGAATAAGCCCTGACCAGGATAAAGCGGTTATTAAAGATGAATTCCTGGATCAATGTACATTTTTTTAGGTGAGTGAAAAAGGACAGATGGCCACAAGGGGCCGACAAACACTGTATTTTCAATTTGTTCCCATCAGTACCGTGTATCAGTTTACATCATGGCAGATCTAATATCTTATTAGAATGTCCCTTTGAGCTCAACACTAGTGTGTCTTAACCTCTCTGTGGAACCATATAGTGAATCTGGTGTGATTGGTATATGGAAAAATCAAATCAAATATAAATAAATAAATAAATAAACAAATAAATAAATAAACAAATTAATTAATCAATCAATCAATCAATCAATCAATCAATCAATCAATCAATCAATAAATACTAAATCAGTCCTTGGAGGAAGAACAAGTCACAATTTATAGTATCAGGTTCTGTACAGACAAATACTACTCAGACTGCCATTCTGTGGTGCATGATGGGGATGTTTTTATTTGTATTTCTTAGTCTGAATGCTGTCGGAACTCAGAGTCCCCTCCGAGTGGACATATCGCAGGGTGAATGTTGAGTTTGTATCTATTTCCCCTTAGTTTTCCATGATCAATTAACTCAGTAAATTTATCAAAATGAAACTCAGTAAACTACCAAAACTTAGCCAAAATAATGAGCAGTCAAGCTGCAGATGGGAAGAAGCAAATTCTTTATTCAGTAAGATACACCTGTCAGAGGGGCACGGTGGCTTAGTGGTTAGCATGTTTGCCTCACACCTCCAGGGTTGGGGGTTCGATTCCCGCCTCCGCCTTGTGTGTGGAGTTTGCATGTTCTCCCCATGCCTTGGGGGTTTCCTGTGCCAATCCAAAGACATGCATGGTAGGTTGATTGGCATCTCTAAATTGTCCGTAGTGTGTGTATGCCCTGCGATGGGTTGGCACTCCGTCCAGCGGGGTATCCTGCCTTGATGCCCAATGACGCCTGAGATAGGCACAGGCTCCCCCTGACCCGAGTATAGTTTGGATAAGCGGTAGACAATGAATGAATGATATGCACCTTACTCATCCAATTTCAATTAGCTCAATCGGCTGGTCAGCCAATCCAATGATACCATTGGACAGCCTGACCGACTAAACCGCAACTTTAAGCTGTAAGCTCCAACGGTTTTCACTAAATGTCTTTTCTCTCTTTTTCCAATCTCAGCGTGGTTACTGTTATTATATTTTATTTGTATAATTTTATTATTACTGCATATACATACTATCAGAGGTTATACTATACTGATACTATACTGATTGTCATAAGCTTAGCCATTAGATAGATGATAGGATAATAGATACTACTGCTCTTGAATGAGTTATTACTACTTTGAAGATAAGCATGAATTTCCCCTATATATACAGTGGGGCAAAAAAGTATTTAGTCAGCCACCAATTGTGCAAGTTCTCCCACTTAAAAAGATGAGAGAGTCCTGTAATTTTCATCATAGGTACACTTCAACTATGAGAGACAGAATGAGAAAAAAAAATCCAGAAAATCACATTGTCTGATTTTTAAAGAATTTATTTGCAAATTATGGTGGAAAATAAGTATAAAAGTATATAAGCATAAAAGTAAATTTAAAATTTCTCCGACAATGCACTAAAGAGTATAATAACATAATGAAGTCGTTTGAGACTTGGCTTGTGTCTGTTTCACTCTGTTTCTCTGGCATCATGATGCACATGATGGAATGTTTGGCATGCCACCCATTTATGCTGTGTGAGCCAACTGTTTTCTGCTATTAAAATATTATTTTTTAGATCTCGAATCATGCACTTTGGTAAATACACTTTAGGCTAGACAACCTGGGAAAGCTGTAGACCTTGTGGTCTTGCTGGGATTATAGAAATCTGTCCAGGTCCCAAGTGGGGTGACAAGAAACGGATAATCACTCTCGGACATCAGTTATGCAATGCTAAAAAAAATAATTAAAACTAGAATTCTCCCTCAGGCCAAACTAATTAAATTTTATTAGCATCAGCTGTAAAAACATTATGGATACAGACACAGATGCTCTCTTCAAGGTGATGGAAAAAATCGTATCTTTTATATTATAACCCTCAGTGCATTTTTTAAATCTGAGAAATGACTGAAAAAAAAGTTGGTTTGTTTACAAATGATCAGTCAAATTAATGTGTGATTTAATTAGGTGTAATGTTAGCTGTGCTATCTGCAGAATATCGCTAGGGCTCGTCCTCAGAGAATGAATTTTTGTCTTTTCCTTTCACAACTTTCACATGTGAAATGATGTGTGAGCTGTTTCACACATTTTATCCCAAATCTCGAATCTAATTGGTCTGTAGTTGTTGATTCACTTTCTGTGACATAATCTCTTACAATAGGACCAGCTGTTATGTGAATCACTGGTTTATATTAATGGTTAAATCATTGAGTAAATCATTTACATCACATATTAATGTACTATTTTTGTAGTCATTCATAGGGACGGGCACTCCACATAATCTAAGGCTAATAGACAGGTTTAACAGCATGTTATTTAACACAGATATACTTGATATTTATATAAGTCTACTGTACTGTAAGGATCATATTTAACATTTATAGAAGAAGTTCGTAGCATCAGCTGTTTATATAAATGTCTTGAGGACAGATTACTTTAAGAGTTCTCCAAGAAGACATGTCTTATGTCTCATCTCTGTGTTTTGTGTTACTGTTGTGTAATACATGATGCTACTTCTTTGTCCCCTATACTGTTAGATTATGGTTTAGCAAAGTCAAAGTTCTCCTCTGACTTCTGCCTAAATGAAGTGCCATTAAGAAATAACTATTTACACTTGTCTCTATTATTTGCTAAAAGTTACACTAATAAGGACTCATTCATCAAATGCATGCTATTCAGTGACACTAATTCACAGCCTCTTGATTACGTGACCTCTAAAGAAAGTTCCAATGGTTTTGTCTTGTGAGCTACTGAATATCATGTACACATTAAATTTAATTCAGCACTGATCATCTTCCTGGTCCTTTTGTTTAGCTCAGGGTTCGGGGGAACGTTTTTAGTTTCTCACATAGTTTTTTTTGTGTGTGTGTGTGTGTGTGTGTGTGTGTGTGTGCTAGGTTGTCTCCTCCTGAGTAATGTTGTGATGCATCATTGCAACACATGAATTATAAAAGGATCAAGTGTGTAGTATGCTCATGCTTCTACACACAAGGTTCAGCTCACTTAAATTACACAGAGAACCCATATGAAGTTTCATTTTTATTATGCAGTCTGATGCAAAATGTCTTGATATTCTTAAACGGGTGACTTGCTGTAACGGCAGGTGCATGCCCTGTTATCATGTTGCAACTACATTTTTATTAGAACTACGTATTAAGCATGATGCTAAGAAAAACGTTATGAATAAGAAGCTGTAAGAGCTTTGGGCTTCTGTGAAAGTATGGAAGGTGTTTGTGTTTTTACCAGCGGATGTCTTTGTATCTTTGTATTCATTCGTTCTCAATGTAAACCATTCAACCACATCACACTCACCTGAGGTCATCTATGAGGTCATCGGTGGCTTTAAATATTTAAGTGCCAATTAATTAAGATATTTAACACAAATCCAAATCAAAGGGTGTGATCTGATCAAGGTAATAAATGAGTAGAGTTATGAAATAACCAGAAGGCAGGCAGACAGAAAAGATGACCTTTTGTCCATTGACCTCAGTGGCATATGTGTAATGCAGGATGTTATGTAGACATTACGCATGCCACTTTTAGAGAATTGATGAGCTTTGTTCAATCCACATGCATCCACATGCATGTTTCATGTGAGGGGGGGCATGGTGGCTTAGTGGTTAGAACGTTTGCCTCACACCTCCAGGGTTGGGGATTCGATTCCCGCCTCTGCCGTGTGTGTAGAGTTTGCATGTTCTCCCTGTGTCTCGGAGGTTTCCTCTGGGTACTCCGGTTTCCTCCCCCAATCCAAAGACATGCATGGTAGGTTGATTGGCATCTCTAAATTGTCCGGTGTGTGTGTGTGCTCTGCGATGGGTTGGTACTCCGTCCAGGGTGTATCCTGCCTTGATGCCCAATGATGCCTGAGATAGGCACAGGCTCCCCGTGACCCGAGAATAGTTCAGATAAGCGGTAGACAATGAATGAGTTTCATGTGATTCATGTTTGCATAAATAAGTGAGAAGGTCCAGGGTGTAATACTAAATCTGCTTAAAACAGGCTTGTTTTCACTTGGAGAGTTCTTTCCTTTGACAGATGGCATTAAAATCACAATGAAGTTAAATTCTCAAATCTTACATTCTCAATGTTGATTAATCTTCTAGCAGCTCAGACAACACCACCAGCTGTAATTCAGATCACTGGTTAATATTGAAAAATCATTAAAAACATGTTCATAGGCAAAGAAGAATAGTCTAATATACATAAAAAAGAGGCTGGTGAGGGAATGACTGTTATCTATTATGAGAAGATTATTATAACTAATTAGTATCATGGACAATTGACAATCATGGCAAGTAATCATTGCCACATTTCTTTAAGAAGTATCATATTGTACCATTCCTTCATTAATTATTTTCTAATAACAGCATACATTGTCTTGCTTTATTCCTCCCTTGTTCTCACTTCTTTATACAAACTAAAGGATTTTTAGCTTCTTCTAACCACTTCTCCACCTAACAAACCCTTTTGTTATTTTAACATGTGACAGTGGATTGGAATTTCAATGGAATACTTATGTGAAATAAAAAGCTACAGCCCCAGTGACCACCGCTTAAAATATTCATTCAGTCTGTTCATGCATCACTGAAAAGATAGAAGGAGGGAGAATTAATCATCCTAAAAAGCACAGCTAATTTAAATTTTTTTTTTTTTTTTTTTTACCATTTTAGATTTACGAGGGCTAGGAGATGACCAGGTCTTAAATATATTGACATGCACACAACCTACACATAGCTATTTTGGTTTTACTACCATCCTTGAACCCTCTGGCATCTGATTTATTATCGTCAGAAATACACTTCAGGAAGGAAGCACTGACACCTCTTTAGGGTTATAAATATTTATTTAAACTATTCTTGTACATATCATTTCTTTACACTTTTCTTTCCATGTTTTCTTATCTGTGTGTAATTAACACAATTTTTATTAGCACAAATTAATCCTGGGGAAGATGACCATCTGAAGTCCATCGATATGGCCTGGGGGGGAGAATGATCAACATTTATTATTGTTCAGTGCGTGGCACAGCTTACTAAAAGCATCCTGTTTCTTTTCATAGTTGGAGCTGATTGAAGGCAAACAAGAAATTCCTTATCACAAGTGCCAGCAAAAAACCCTGCACATTTATACAAGCAAAAGTCAGGTTGCACTTCCTTTCCATATTCTTTTCAGTGTGTTTGTGTGGCTGGCCATTATCATAGTGTAATGCTCCATGTGCACTGGCTAAGGCACATTTATGTGACTGGCAGTTAATCAGTTTGATTTCTCACAGATTTCTTTTTAAACATAAAGTGATGCAATGTATTTAATTGTAATTAAAGTATTGACTTCATCAGTTCCCCTTACCACCAGTAAATGTGTTTAAATGGAGCCTTGTGAAGGAGACAATTAGCATCACAACAAATATTTTCATGTAAAATAGCCTATAGGTCTGTTTTTTTATGTTATTATTTTGTGTCAAAGAAAATTTATACATGAAGTAGCCTTTTACTAACCAGTAGGTGTTTATGTAGTACATCATATTCAATTAATTGATTTCTCACCCATCAGTACAACCTCCACCAATCCTTCTACTTTACCAGGTGTAGTGTTGAACTAGAAAAGGAGCGCATGCTCACAGATGTCTGCTACTTATCCGAACTACACTCGGGTCACAGGAGCCTGTGCCTATCTCAGGCGTCATAGGGCATCAAGGCAGGATACACCCTGGACGGAGTGCCAACCCATCGCAGGGCACACACACACACACACACTCTCATACTACAGACAATTTAGAGATGCCAATCAACCTACCATGCATGTCTTTGGACTGGGGGAGGAAACCCCCGAGGCACGGGGAGAACATGCAAACTCCACACACACGGCGGAGGCGGGAATCGAACCCCCAATCCTGGAGGTGTGCGGCAAACGTGTTAACCACTAAGCCACCATGCGCTGCTCACAGATGTAAAGATACCAAAGTCTTCCTTTCTACCACCCTGATCTCTAGTCAAATGGTCAAAGGGTGACCTCCAGCAGAGTAGTTGCAACCACAGGCCCAAATCATTCAAGCATACAAGAAAGCTTATTGAGCCAGGCTGCCAAGATGGAGCTCCAGCTGGTGCCAGATTGTTTGTGTGGGTGTAGATGTGACCATGCCAGTGCACACTGGCTTTCCCAGCATGGTATCACCACCTAAGCTGGCAGGTAGATAGTGAGTGGGTTGGATTTCCTCACTGTATAGTGTTGTACCTGGCTAGATGACAACATCAGGCAGACATGGACAGAACTCTTTTTTAGTGAATTAAAATACAGACGTATAATATTAAGGATTTAGGGATATATATATATATATATATAAAAAGGTCAGAGTTGACTGTACTTCCTCAGGAGACTCAGGTCCTTGTCTGCAGAACCATGCTGCAGATGATCTAGCACTCTATGGTAGCCAGCATCATCTTCTACGCTGTATTGTGCAGACTCAACAAGCTTATTAGGAAAGCAGGCTCTGTTATGGGAGTGGAGCTGGAGTCTCTGGTCAAGGTGTCTGAGAGGAGGACACTGAGGAAACCTTTCAGTATCCTTGACAACTCGTCACACCCCCTGCATGCGTCACTGGAGACCACAGAACGCCACAGGAGGTCTTTCCTACCAGTGGACATCAAACCCTATAACTCCTCCCTTTTCAGTAGGGCGCAAAGCTGACCAAATGAACACTGACTGTATCAAAATTCCACAATAACTACAGTGTACATTAATGTAAAATTAAAATCATACATGTGCAATGCCTTATTATGTGCAATATAATTTCTTTGACAAGTATTCAAATAAGGGGGGCACGGTGGCTTAGTGGTTAGCGCGTTTGCCTCACACCTCCAGGGCTGGGGGTTTGATTCTCGCCTCTGCTGTGTGTGTGTGGAGTTTGCATGTTCTCCCCATGCCTCGGGGGTTTCCACCGGGTACTCCGGTTTCCTCCCCCAATCCAAAGACATGCATTGTAGGTTGATTGGCATCTCTAAATTGTCCGTAGTGTGTGGTTGCGTGAGTGAATGAGAGTGTGTGTGTACCCTGCGGTGGGTTGGCACTCCGTCCAGGGTGTATCCTGCCTTGATGCCCAATGACGCCTGAGATAGGCACAGGCTCCCCGTGACCCGAGTGTAGATCAGATAAGCGGTAGACAATGAATGAATGTATTCAAATATAATTTGAATACTTTTTGTACTTTTAAATACACTTGTATATATAGATTATTTCATTTATTTTCATTTATATTCCATTTATTTATTATTCTTGTTATCTGAAGCAGTCTCTGGCAAAAGAATTTCAAGATTAATAAAGTTCTATCTTATCTTATCTTATCTTATCTTATCTTATCTTATCTTATCTTATCTTATCTTATCTTACCTTACCTTACCTTACCTTATCTTATCTATGTAATGTTCTCTAACAATCTTTGTCACATTATGTATGGACATGGAAATTGTACCATTCTAGTGACGTTAAAAAATGTGTTTAATATTTAATATTAAAAATAATGACAATATTTGCTAAATAATAAAATCTGATCTGATGAATCTGTAAATTTGTATATAGAGTGGGGTCCAAAAGTCTAACACCACATTAAATATCTTAAAATATATGTTTTTTTTTAATTTATAACTGGAAATCAATTTTTAAAAGAATTTTAAAACAAAAAAGTAACTAAGATGTTGCACAATTTTCACTGACCCTTGTAATTTGAGCAAATCTGTGATATTGGCCATGTTAACTCATTTTTGCACAAAAACTTAGATTTTCCTCTTCTATTTAGAATTTTTTATTGAAACATATGTTCAGATGATGCACCAATATATTTGATAGATTCGAAAAAGTCAAAACATTTTTATTGTCAATGACAGCAGGCAGTGAACTGAACAGCAATTATCTCTGTTCCTATATCCTACTCTGCTAAAAAAAAACAGAAGCATGGAGGGAAAGGTTTCATGCTAGCATTTTAAAAAAACAAGGCTCTTTTGGAACAGTAGTCTGGCAATAATCCAGCTTGTGCGGGTTGTGCATTAAAACCACAAGATCTTCATCCCCACAGTGAAGTACGGAAGTGGGAGCATCCTGATAAGGAGGCTGGTGTCTGGAAACACTACTGAGGGATCAAAGGAAACATGAATGGAGTTGATGTACTGGAGCTGTCTAGAATGTAATGAGGAAAAGGGATGAAGAAGTGGAGAAGATTCATAAAAATACAACCAAAATAATTCAGGACTTGCTTGCATGCTCTGCATGTTCCTAAATTTTTATATAGAGGATTTTGAAGTGATATTTTATCAAAAGTCCCCTTTTAACCTTGAAAGGATTGAAGAACCTTCAAGAACTGAAGAACTGAATAATGCTGCAGAAACCTAATGACTTCTCACTGTTGAGGTTTTAATTGCCAACAACAGCTTTGCAAAAAAGCACCAGTATACAGTATGACATGCCTTGAAATGCTTTTTTAGCGTATAATACGACTGTCCATACCATAAAAATAGACTCAAATAGAACAGGGTCAAAAAGGGCATATGATACTATTACCAACATGATGCTGGTCTATTGAGCTGCTCTTTTTTTCACCACTGACCCCATCACTTGTGACAAAAACACCATTAAATAAAATTTGTTATGGGTGGTTTCCAAATAGTTTTTTTCCTCATTAAATATTTTATTATTATTATTATTATTATTATTATTATTATTATTATTATTATTATTATTATTATTACTACTACATACACCAACCAGGCATAACATTATGACCACCTGCCTAATATTGTGTTGGTCTCCATTTTGCTACATACATTTTCTTGCTACATACAGTAGACAAAACCAAGACCAATAAAGTTTTGGTTCAGATAATTTTGCAGATCATTATCAAATTTTTTCCTCTGAAGCATTTAAGCTGAAGATACCTGAATAATTGGACCATGGATTCTCATCTGTCTCCACCGTCTCATACGATGCTGTGGCTGACTGAGCATTTGGCGCCTGTAGTATTTTTTATTTTAATTGGGGCTTGAAATTAATCTATTTAAAATTTGCACATGCTGTCTTTTAATTGGTCAAATGCTTTTGTTTACTCTGTAACGGTGATCAAAAATAAATGTAACAAAGCTGCATATCTTCTATAAGTACAGTCATTTATTTATATGCAAACTTCTATAGACAGACAAATCATATACACACATATAATATAGATTCAGTCATTTACAATGGCTATGGAAGAGAAGTGTGATTTAAAAGAATGATGTTGACTCAGTTACTGTTTGTGTTTTGAGTTCTCTTCGTGGGTACATCCACTGGGATGTCTGCTTTCCTGTTACCTCCCAAAAAACATGATAGATCAACTATACTGAATTACCTTAGGTGTGGAAACACCCCACAAGAGCTGCAGTTTTGGAGATGCTCTGATCCAGTCGTCTAGACATCACAATTTGGCCCTTGTCAAACTCACTCAAATCCTTACACTTGCCCATTTTTCCTGCTTCTAACACATCAACTTTGAGGACAAAATGTTCACTTGCTGCCTAATATATCCCACCCACTAACAGGTGCCATGATAAGAAGATAATCATTGCTATTCACTTAACCTGTCAGTGCTCATAATGTTATTGCTGATCGGTGTGTGTGTGTATGATAACCCTTGGCATCCCATGTAGGGGATATTCTTTCCTGTCTTCCTGGGATAGGCTCCATATCCTCTTTTTTTTTCCAAACCCATGTTAAATATTTGTGGTTTATTTATATAGAAGGAGGCGTTTCATTATATCACAGTACACAGCTGCCCAGGAAAATTGTAAAAACAACTTGAAATATCTAAACTTAGCTCTGTTTGACTTTCTTTTCCTCTCATTTCCAATTCTCTCTCTCTCTCTCTCTCTCTCTCTCTCTCTCTCTCTCTCTCTCTCTCTCTCTCTCTCTCTCTCTCTTCATTTCTGCTTATTAATGCCATTTCTTCCCCTCTTCCACTTCCACCACCAGATGTTTGGTATACGGTGTGATGTCCCTGTAGGTGTCCATCTGCTGTGCAGAAACTACAGATTTCTGTCTTCACTCATGAGATTTGCACCATGTTAGCAGAAGCAGGAGATGTACATTTAAAGTAGGAAGATAAAGCACACTCACATACACGAGCATCATTAATACACCACCTGATCCACCTGACTTTTCTTCAGAGCCTCCAGGATCTAATTAAAGCCTCATACAAAGCCTCATAAAGAGAGTACAGAGTTAGACCAATTAAATCATATACCAGATGCAGCTGGTGTCAGAAAAGGTGTAGAAACGTCAAAGTTGTAACTTGCTTTTGTTTACTCAAAGGAGAAATTTGGCTTTGAAAGATGTAAGAGTGTGGTGTGTGTGTGTGTGTGTCTGTATAGAGGGCATCATTATGCTATATTTCTCTCTCCATTTCCATTAACCCCAGCACCATTGCTGTTCATTTCTCACTTCATTAGCTAGACCTTATCATCATTTCTCTCCACTGCAGGAGATTTCCCCCTAGTAGCTCCCCAAAATGCAGATGACTGAGTTTCTGCACGAGCTGGCTGTTTTACCATCGGGATAATGTTCCTCAGAACAGTTTCTCATGATGTCACTGTAAGGGTTTAAATTTAGCTACTTGATTGATTTATGTGCCTAAATTATTAATGCTCATCAATTATTGCGTTACACACTAAACTGTAAATTGTGCCATGAGAAATAATTAATAATTGAATCTGCTTCAGAAAGAGCAAAGTAAAAAGACACGCGACAACTAAGATAAGCTGACCAATTTTTTGCCTATGTTTTTGGTTTTAAGCCTGTAATAAGATTATATTCTTATTTTATTCCAAAAATTATTTCAAATATTTTATTTCTGAATTCCAAAAAAACCCCGCACGTTTTTGTGGTCTTATTCATGTGTGACCTTTAGGACTGTTAATTCCTCGTCTCTATGATGTCAGTCAATTTGCTGTATGAGGTAATCCATTACATTTCTTAATCCCATTTATTGACTTGTTCAAGGGTTCCTTAAGGGTTAACTGGATACTCAAGGGTCCTTAGATTCCAACAAGGGATACAGGTAGAACGTTTTAAGGTTTCCCTTGAAGGAACACTCAAACAAGTCTTGAGTACATTGTGTTCTTTGTTTAATGATGTATCAAATGTCGCATTTATGTTATTATTGGTTACACAAAAAATGTTTCAGCTATATGTAATGCATTCATTGATTGTCTACCACTTATCCGAACTATTCTCGGGTCACAGGGAGCCTGTGCCATCATTGGGCATCAAGGCAGGATACACCCTGGACGGAGTGCCAACCCATTGCAGGGCACACACGCACGCCCCACACACGCACGCACACACACACACACGCACACGAACCCCCAAAAACCCTAGAGGTGTGAGGCAAACGTGCCCCAAACCACTAAGCCACCATGCCCCCCACCTATATGTAATTAGTTTTATTGTTTTTTTTTTATTTATTTTTACTTACTTATTTATTTACCTATTCACCTATTTACTTACTTAAAAAGTGCAGTGACAAATGCTCCTGAGTGACCCAGTGTTTAGGAAAGTGTGTGCTCTATCATCTGGAGGTCGTGAGATTGAATCCACAAACATCTGTGGACAGAAAAGACTTGAGTGAAACTCCTGTGCATTACATTTACACCTACGGAAATTCTTATTCTCTTGTCATTTGTGCTGTGCTCTAAAGACAGATGAGGATCCTCCCTCCTCCTCCGCTTCACATGTCAGGCTCTTCGCTATCAAAGACACTGTTGGTGGATTATGCAAATGTTTCTACACAGATGGCTCAGTTGATGAAAAGAGAGGGAAAAAAAAACAGAATGAGGGAAGCCCTCATAGCACAGCATCGCCTCTGTAAGAATGAGACAGGGAAATGCCTCATGTTCTTCTTTTGCTTTTTGTCCTTGTGATTTTTTGAGAAAGAAATGAAGGAGAGAAATGAGGGATGTGATAGACTGAACAGATAAAAGTAGAAACATTTAATGTAGTGTATATAGGAGAAGGAATGCAAGTTGACCTGAGAGAGAGAGAGAGAGGGGCGCAAGAGAGAGAGCGCAAGAGAGAAAGAGGGATTCTCTGAGAAAAAAAACCCCCCCCAAATATAACACATCCCTCGCAACCTTCCTATCTTCCCATATGGATCGGCAGATGATGAATAATTCACGGTGCCTTGGTGATGAATAATGAATAAGTGTGAGTGTGATAACGAGTTATTCTAATTAGTGTGTGGATTTGCCTCCAAATGTGTGTCTTAGAGCCTTTATCTGCAAATTTAGAAAAAAAATCGCTGTTAAGGAGAAATAGAGGACACGTATCTCTATCCTTATCATAAACAGTGCACAAATAGTGAAGATATGTATCAAGCAGATCTTAGCAGCGATCAGGTCATCATTATTTGACACCTTTTCTCTGGGTAAAAGGGATGAGGGAAACCCAGAGCTTGAATTATCTTGCTGAGTTTCAATCTAGCAGCTGATGCAGTAAAATTGGGATATTGTCTTTCTTAGATACCGTATCCCCTTCCTGCTTAGCGCTCAGAGAGGATGTGTTATGTAAAAAGCTGCAGCAGTGTGAGTGTGTGTGTTTGTAGTGGTCAGACATCAGGGTTCGGTGTATCACAGGCTGTGTATGAAATGCTCAGTAATATATCTACATACATCTAGAATTAAAGTAAATTTACAGTTAAATAGTAAAAAAAATCTGCTTTTAAATTTATTATAAAACTATTCTAATCATTTTTACAATTTATTATTTTTTTAAATAAATGATCTAATAAATGTAAAATGCTATCACTCTGCAATTCTCTATTACAGCAGCTCTGATAATAGTGCTGGCTATAATTCAAGTCATATTAATATAAATAATCCACTGTTAATAATTTCAAAAAAGTGTAATCTTGTATAATGTTTATTATGGGGAAGGCTTGTGTAAGGTCAAGTCTTCAGTTTTCAGGATTTACCGTTTCTCAGTATCATGACAAGCTTTCAGTTTTGTCTTATTATAAGAGAAAGAGAAAAAAGACATTCGGGTGTAGGAATAACTGTTATAACTGCTATAACTGCTTTAACAAACAACTCTTGCAGATCTAATATAATACACAACACTGAATACACTACATTACCAAAAGTTTTGGGACACCCCTCCAAATCATTGAATTCAGGTGCTGTTTTTCAGGGGTTGGGCTCAGCCCCTTAGTTCCAGTGAAAGGAACTCTTAATGCTTCAGTATACCAAGACACTTTGGACAATTTCATGCTCCTAACTTTGTGGGAACAGTTTGGGGATGACTGCACACCAATGCACAAAGCAAGGTCCATAAAGACATGGATAAGCAAGTTTGGTGTGGAGGAACTTGACTGGCCTGCACAGAGTCCTGACCTCAACCCCATAGGGACACCTTTGGGATGAATTGGTATGTGAGACATAAAACACGTGTGGCATACCATTGTTGAAAAATAATCAACTTTGGTGTGGTAACGGAAACTTTGCTTTGGACTGAACTGTACACACCACACCACCCCCTTGTGTTTTATTCCCTACTTAATAGATACTTAATAGATAATATATATTAATATATATTTCTTACATCCATGAATAGATATTATTTTGCAGTGTTTGTGATGAGGAAAATCACCACACCATAGTGGCTATAGTGGCCCGTGTATTGACGTTTCTATGTGTTGACATGGTGTTGATTGCATGTGAAAGTTGGTGTGAGAGATTCTTCTTCCACAAGCTAAAGCCAAAACAAATAATAATAAACCAGTAGTGAACTGTGGTGTGTTTAGGCTTCAACACAGGACTTTGTACACTCTTAGTTAAAATGGGTTTTCTTCTTGAATGGTAGTTGGATTTAGAGGATTTAAGGGTGATTGGAGGATTTTTGGACTTGCTTTGAACCTTTGCTAATCGGGGAACACTCTGCTGTAGAATTTTTAAGGGTTCCTCTACAAGGAAATCCAGTGTAGTCAAAGGAAATGGAAATAGATTAGCTATGCAATGAAGACCTCAACTAGACACCTCAAAACGAGCCATACAGATGATTTGGCTTCCACAATTGGATCCATGTAAAACTCTGTTAGAAAACCCCAGAGGATTTTTTTAGTACTGTGTTTTCATTGAAAATGGAAAATTATCATGTGTAGTATTACTTACACTTTATGCTTACACCTAAGTGTTTTGTAAGTATTTTAGAAAGCAAAGAACCCTTTAATTCCTAAAGAACCTACACCGACCAGACACAACATTATGACCACCTATCTAATATTGTGTTGGTCCTCCTTTTGCTGCCAAAACAGCCCTGACCCGTCATGCACTGTGTATTCTGACACCTTTCTATCAGAACCAGCATTGACTTCTTCAGCAATTTGAGCAACCGTAACTCGTCTGTTGCATCGGATCACACGGGCCAGCCTTCGCTCCCCACGTGCATCAGTGAGCCCTGGACGCCCATGACCCTGTCTCCGGTTCACCACTGTTCCTTCCTTGGACCACTTTTGATAGATACTGCAGACTGTTACACCTGATCGGTGTATAAAGGAAATGTTTTAAAGCAGCAAGTGCTTTCTAAGAGCTACAAAATTCATAAAGATTTGAACACAACATGATTTTTTTCCGTTTTAATTCAACTGAAGTAAATCGATTTGTGAGAACCTCAGATCATTCTCAGCCCTTCTAGGACTTTCTTCATTCCTGCAATCCTTCAGTAATGTTCTTTACATCCAACAATGCTGTATGTTTTAATTCTCAGACAGTGCAATAACCCTCTCTCGTGTGCATTTACTTATCGCATGCTCACACCTATTGTAAATCCTATGCTTTTTAATTCTGTATACACAGGGACTGTATTTATTTGTGTGTTATTTGTTTTTGTGGTGTTGGTATTGTGACCTTTAAAGAAGTGCATTGAGAAAATAGAAAGCACCAGAGAGCATCTGAGGAGTAATATTTGCCCTTTTGCACTCATCTAGGAGCAACTTCTCTTAGTGACTCTTAGTCTTAAACACACTAGGACTGCATTTTATAATAGCTACATTTGACAGAAACCTCACTGTCGGTTATATATACAGTATATAAAGCATGTCTGTGCTTAAATTATGTATGCAAGTGTTCAGAATCTACAACATCATGCCTTTTATCAAATAGCCTTCTGCGTCACTGACCAGAAGGCTGTGACTTCAAACCCAAGGACTGACAGAGAGCTACTGATGGGTCTTTTAGCCAGACTCTCTGGGTGTCTTTGGATTCACTCTTAGAGAACAGGTGCCGTGGAGGGATCTTTTGATAGTTGATAGTTCTTATCGTCTGAAAGAGGAAAATTATTTCAAAACCTCTGCTTTTTTATGTGTGTACTTAAGTCCCTATAAGCATTTGCTGAATGAAGATCTAAACGTAAATATGTTTATATTCTCGAAGGAAAATCAGGTCTAGTTTGTTAAAAAATAATAGGGTCATTTCTAGACAATGACCATTAATATATTCATTAATTTATTTGTTCATTCATCCTACAGTAGCCTTTTTATCTGGGCCAGGTTTGCAGCGCATTAAGGGCCTATCCCACAAACACTGGACGTGAGATGGGAATACACCCTGACGAGTTGCCATTTTATTAGGTACATACATTCACACCCTCATTCACACCAAGAGGCAATTTGTAATCAAATCCACCTGCTGGCATGTCTTTGAGAGGTAGGAGGAAACCCATGGACACTGGAGAACATGATAAATTCATGGACCCTCCTAGTGGCCAGACAGATAATATATTTGAATTACCACTAAATATATTTATTGGTCAGGGTAACCTGATCAAAGCTTTGTGCAGTTTTTGGTACCACAGGCCCAAGAATTTCCTTTGAGATTAATAAAGTTCTAGATTATCTTATCTTATCTTAGACTCAGCAAGATGCTTGTGAGTCATAAAGGTAGCTTCATGAGAAGAGTTTCACTGAGTTCCACATACTTTGCTCTTGCAACAGCATGTTAATTTCAGAGAAATCTTTCTTCCTTCTTTAGTCTGTTGGGGAAGCTGAAGTGTTTTTCTCTAAATAGATGAGATGGTGCATTCAAAGGCCACTTTATCTGAGTGCTTTCTTTCATGTTGCACAGACACAGAGTGTCCTGCTCTTTTGATCCAGACTCCACAGGCCTGATCAGCTGCACAAACACCGCACACTTCCATTCCCAGGGCCTCAGATTCCAGCTGTGCAGCATAATAGCATTCTTCTTTCAAACACTGTAGCTCTGCACTTCCCTTTTTACTGCAGCACTTCTTAGGAGTGTGTATAATATAATTTTATTTATTATTAAGGTTAAGCTCTTTGTTTGATTATCTATTGGTCTAAGAAAATTAGGAGGAAACACTTAACACTTTTGCTCTTATCTTTGTCTAGTCATCATTCTCGTATCTCTGTATTTCTCTGTTCCTTCTTCCTCTTTCTCTTTCTGCAATTAGTCATACGATTGCAGAAATGTGCGAGAAGCCTCAGAATGATTTCCAAATCTTATTCTTAGAAGAATTATCGTAATTCTAGTTTACAAAAGACACTTACATGATCATTTTAACACTACATTGGAAACTGAACCGCAGTTCAGTTCAAATGATCACACTCCTAAGAGTTCCTCATTCTTGTATTTACATATATTTCCTATTAGTTTCAGTGTAATTACAAAATATTCATTAGAAACATTTTTAAACATCAGCAAAAATCAACAGCTTTTCCTATATGTGCTTGCAAGTTTTTTGTATAGGATTGAAGGCTATAATCAAAGTTCGCAACTTAAATCATAGTCAGTAATTACACTGGGAGCTCTTACCTTAATCAGTAACTGCTTATGTATGTGCCTGACTTGATTTTCTGGGTGGCTGATTTAGGTTATTGAAAATACTTGAATTTATTTTGAGTGGTGCTCTCAGGCCAGTATTAGTAGTACAGCAGCAGTCTTCAGAGGCAGTGTCAATGTTTAGGCAATGTTCTGCTGGGAAACCTTGGATCCTGCCATCCATGTAGATGTTACTTTTATACGTACCACCTACCTAAGCATTGTTGCAGACCATGTACATCCTTTCATGGAAACGGTATACCCTGATGGCTGTGGCTTCTTTCAGCAGGATAATGTGCTGTGCCACAAAGCAAAAATGATTCAGGAATGGAGCATCTGTGGGATGTGAACGAACAAGTCCGATCCACGGAGGCCCCACCTCGCAACTTACAGGACTTAAAGGATCTGCTGCTAACATCTTGGTACCAGATACCACAGCACACCTTCAGGGATCTAGTGTAGTCCTTGCCTCGATGGGTCAGGGCTGTTTTGGCAGCAAAAAGGGGACCAACACAATATTAGGCAGGTGGTCATAAAGTTATGCCTGATCAGTATATAATGGCAGCCTAGTTTATATATATTAATAATACTGTACTGTATAATGATGCTGAAATTCATGAATATGAATAGCTGTGATAATCGCATGCAAATTTGGATTAGATCGGACCTGTTTGGAAACCGCCCACATTCACTGGCTATCAGTCAGAAATATCAATTTAATACTCCAGTACTGTATATCAGATTCTAATAATGGAAATCGGCTAAAATGATGATTTTTTTCTTCAGTGAACTTGGAGTACTTGCCACCAAGTTGTGCAGTGAGCACACAGTATTCACATGCGTGCCTCAACTAATTAGATATAGCAAAAGGGAGGAAAAAAACAATTCAGGAATCATTAGAATCATGAATAGTTTAGTTAATCTCACAGTTTGGCAAAATAAACTACTAAGATACTCCTATGTTAAGGCAGGGGGCCTTTTTAACTGTATGAAATATTTGGAATTTAATTACAAAACCACTAAATTCTCTCATGTTAAAAAAGTAGGCCTCAAAAAGACCTTTTACATCCTGGTCCCTGAACTACATGTCTGTTTCCTCATTTTTCTGTCCCCTGGATAAGCCAAGCCTCATCAGCACCGGCAGACCATGACTTCCTCTTGCTGTAATGAAATGTGGGGTGAGTGTGAGCAGGTGCTAAACTGGATGTAGGGAGGAATTTGTGTGTGTACTTGCCAAGAGTAGGAGCTGGAAATTATTTTCATTAACCAACAATGCCAGAATAATGTATATTAGGTTACTGATGATCATGATTACAGCTGTGAAGAAGATTAAGAAAAAGGAAGACAGGATTTGATTTTAAGTGAAAACAACATCCATCCATTTGCTGTATATGCTTATGTATATTCCACTAATTACCTTCTACTGTATCCAGGGTTTCTAGATTATTCTTTGATTAAAAACAGAACAAAGTTTAGATAACCATATTCTCAAACAATAGAACCATAAAACCCAGACTGATCTCTATCACACAGTCAAAAGTTTAGTGGGAAAATGATCAGGATCAAACACATAGCATTCAATGCGTTAGTTTCTTTGTACATCTTGAGTCACAGAAACTGCTGCTGCCGCTAAAATTGGCCACCATGTTGAATAAATACATTAAATTTTAGGTGTACAGATTGTGCTTGTTTGGATTCAGTATGAGGCAGCAGACATTTTTGCTGTTAGAACACTCAGTACTCACTCAAAAGATGATGGTTAAATGAAAACAAATGATTTTTACCCCTCAGAAAGTACTCGCTTAGTTCACATGAAAATTGGCTCTGACATAAATGCATTTTTCTTGTACAGAAGAAAGAAAGGAAACACACAAAATCACCACAACCACCATTAATACACTAGTACATAAGGATTTTAATAAAAACGTTTATAAATATATAAATATAATACAATATAAACACTGTCTCAAAATAAAAAGGCACAGATGAAGTACAGAGGCTCTGTCCATGGTGCTGATTCCCTCCCTACCTTACAAGTGCTGGAGAAAACTGATTTATAAAACAGTTCTACTTTTACTATAACTACTAAATACACCACCAATATCATTTGAGAATTTTTTTAAATCAGAATTTGAATTGTTGCTTTAACCTAGTGGTGTAATTATAACAAAATTCTAAATATATGCAAATTATATCTAATTATAACAAAATAGAACTCATTTATATTATTTTAGTGTATGTATTGTCATTCATTTGTTTTTCTTTTACTCACAATAGCCACAGTGATCAGAAAGCACTATTTAACACTGTATATAAACATCTATAAACATCTATCTATAAAGATAGCAGAGTCTAAACATCAGACAAAAGACCAAACAGCCTAATGGCCATTGTGATGAGCTAACAATGTGACATATTTAATCTCTAATTTGTAAATAAGATTCTTTGACACTAGAAAGCAAGTGTGTCTTGAAAAAATAAAACAAGGGAAAATGGTATCATACACACAGGAAATTGCACATCAAGTCTTGTACAATAATATTCATTTGTGAACATTGTTGTTCATTGGAATTTACTCTGAAGATTGTATCTCATCTTGTTTGTAATGGAGCCAAGCATCTAGAGGAAGGCTGGAAGGCTATTGTTAGGTTACTGGTTTCAGTGGTGTTCATGTTTAATGCATGTCAGGCAAGACCAGGAGGTGAACACGAGATTGGTGTTACGCTTGAGAAAACAATAGCATGTGACTGAAGTGATATATTTACTTTACTCCATGAGTTTAAAGCTGAATCAAAGGGAGCATTTTCATTCTTGAAGGCTTTAACACGAGAACATTCTTTCCCCCTAATTAGACAGAACATTGCATGCTAACTGGCCACAACAACAGAAACATAGTAAACAAAGTAATCATAACACCATATGACTAGATTCCAAACAGACCAAGGCTTGTTTGGAGTCCAAACAATTTTCTTTAAATGGTAGATTTTAGATTATCATGCTGGAACGCATAATAGTGATGCTCTGGAAAACCAACCCAGTAACACAAGGTTGTTACTTTGTGTTACTGGGTTGGTCCCCCAATTGTCCAATGTATCCCATAGCAACATAAAAGCATTCCCTCTGAAGTCACATACAAAACCAATATTTGTACTTTGATTTAGACTCAAAGCGGAAATGGCCATTTTTAAAAAAAATATGAACTGTACCACAGTGGAATACTTTAGATAAAACCCAAAGAGAGAAATGCCACCACTGGATAGTTTACTAAAGAATCTTAACCCTTAATTGTCTTTGTTGAAGTGTCCAAACTCAGTTGATTAGAGTAGTTTAACACACTCAGCAAAGGAGCACGGTGGCTTGGTGGTTAGCACGTTTGCCTCACACCTCCAGGGTTGGGGGTTCGATTCCTGCCTCTGCCGTGTGTGTGGAGTTTGCATGTTCTCCCCGTGCCTCGGGGGTTTCCTCTGAGTACTCCGGTTTCCTTCCACGGTCCAAAGACATGCATTGTAGGTTGATTGGCATCTCTAAATTGTCCGTAGTGTGTGATTGAATGTGTGTGTGCCCTGCGATGGGTTGGAACTCCGTCCAGGGTGTATCCTGCCTTGATGCCCAATGATGCCTGAGATAGGTACAGGCTCTTTCCTGTTTCTCATTACACTTTGATTTGCACCACTGTTTCAGATGTTATGCTTTCTGTGGACCTCGTTGTCATGTTTATGTTCTCTGTTTGTTGCTTTGCCTGCCATAGTCTTGCCCATAGTCTGTATGTTTGTGCAATTTCATGTGTACTCATCACTTTAATTGCTATTTTTACATTCTGCACAGTAAAGGTCTGCACTTGCATCTCTTGCCTCTGAGAATCCCTGACATTATGAAAACACAAGCTGAGCAGGTCAGACTGGTAGAGTATTTGCGCCAGGTTGTAACTGCTTACAAATGCTACATAAGACAAATATATTTTTCCACACAAATAAGAAAACAGTAAGACAATTTAGGAAATTTGTTGTGTTCTGCTTCATGAAGATTTCGAACCTTCAGTGAGAAGAGGCCAACCCCGCGAGGATCCCGAGGCATCTAGAGATATACCAGCTCTAGTTGATTCTGCTTCATGAAGATTTCAGAAATTTGAAGAGAAGATGCCAACTCCGTGTGGACTTTGAGGACAACCAATACACAAAATAACATTCTACATATGTTGTATCTCCATCATTAAGCTTTTAAAGGCTTCAGCATGGAGGAGTTGGTGTTGAATCTATAATGAGCTCAGTTGTTGAGCTGCTCAGGAGCTCCTGGTTACACACACTCTCTGGTGTTTATAATAATTTATGATCACACTCTCCATGTTTATTGTAATTCACACTCTCCGGTGTCAATTCCCAGCCAATGCCTCAACCCCAGCCACTGGATGCAGTGCCGGTCCCAAGCACGGAAAAATGGGAGGGCTGCGGCAGGAAGGGCTTCCGGCGTAAAACCTGTGCCAAGTTGTTGTGCGGACCAGTTGGTACGCTGTGGCGACCCCAAACAGGGAGCAGCCGAAAGCAACTTCTACACTCTCCGGTGTCACCCAAATGAGGATGGGTTTCCTTTTGAGTCTGATTCCTCTTAAGGTTTCTTCCTCTTACCATCTAAGGGGTTTTTTCTCTGCCACAGTCACCTTGAATTGAAATTTGAATTGAAATCTCTAACATTTATTGATCAATTTTGTAAAGCAGTGTTAATACTGGTCATTTATTAAATGGTCTCCCATTCTGACCAGCACAGTTTGTGTTTTGGAGCTGGTATCAGACCACACTGGGTTTTTCTGCAGGAGTGACGTACGTTGAATAGCTTTGAACTGAATTTGTTTTGCCCTTACTTCTTAATCATCAAGGAGAACAAAAGATCTGATTACTTGTTGGATTAATTTTGCTACACGGCCTGGGTCAAAGAGAGGCCAAACAGGAGGTCAGAACAACAGTAACTTTTGAACTCCACAGGGAACAGTACACAATAAGAGATAAGGGAGTGTCTTATCACACACGTCACTCCTGACCTTAGCTTTAATATCTGAACACACACATGGTCTGTTGATTCAATTATAGTCTGTTGACTGGCTTCGAGTCAAAATTTGTTATGTTGCCACTTCAGAGTGATCTTTTTAATAACTAGTTTCAGATTTTCCATCACTTCCTTGAGCATGATGAAGTGTTCCTGGAACGCTGTGGCTTATTGTTGTGGAGGAGACAAGGCGTCTACCATTAGTCCCCTGCTGTGGTGGGATGTTTGTAAATGCGCATCTGCGTGTGAGTGTGTGGGTGTGTGTGGCTTACTATCATGGTATGTTAACTGTTATAGCTTGCAATAACATGGAACATCATTGGGAATTTCATAAAGATTCCTCCAAATCGGCATTGTTCTTTTAAAAAAGTGGTGGAAATATAGTTGGTTGAAGAAAAGTAAAATCTATAAAGACAGAAAGAGGGGCAGAGACACCACCTGCTGAGGGGTGTATAGACAATGGTGTCTACAGCTCAGCTTTTAGGTCACATTTTGTGGAGCTTACTGAAAACTCTCCACCCTGACCACAATCAGCACATTTGGAAAGCGAGTCAGCTCTTAAAGAGACTAAAAAGGTTAGAACTGTTTTTTATCCACTTCTACAGCAGCTAAGTTGACACTTTCAGAGAGACAAAATGGCACTGTAAAAGGATATATCCTGTAGTACTTCAGACAAAAAGGAAACAAGCCAGATAAATCATACAATTGTTTTTTGAAAATACGTCAAAGTGTGGAGAAAGTGACACAAGAAAGGAAAAGCAGGAGATCCTGCTTCCCTTTACATTTCTCAGTGGAGACTATGAATGAAACAAGGCACACACACACACGTGCACACATTTTATATATATATATATATATATATATATATATATATATATATATATATATATATATATATATATATATATTTATTTATATATAAACATTCCTTCAAATGTTATCTAGCCGAGGTTATTATCTAAATGCTAATTGCTGGATGTCATTAAACAAACCGCCTTTGATAAATACAATAAAGTGCATATAGTAACAAATAGATTACTATTTAAGGTCAGATTGCTGGAAGCAACCTGATTTATATGATATATAAAATTACGGGCATTTATATGATCACACATAAGATAGTAAGTAGGTGAAAGATTATGATCATTTATATGATCACATATAAGAAAGTAATAGGTGAAAGAAAAATTAAAGTACAATCCCAATACTCAAATGGCCCTAAGTACAGTTACAATCTAACAAAGCACTGTGTTATGTGAATCTAATAACAGAGTGGTAGATTCTAATTTCTTCCTAGTATTTTGAAGTGGGATGTTTAATTTCCAGGATGCATCTGAATAGTGTGACCTCACAGAATTCACCCTTTTGTTGAAGGCATTTCCCCACAGTCTTTGTACTTCTCATTAAAATGCTTTGATCTTGACCCAAAATAGCCCCTCTGCCTTTGTGCCAGTTGGTAGAGATATACGAGAGACATGCTAATACACCGAAGTGGATCTTGTTGGGTCCTCCATAGATTGGACTTGTTTGTCCAGCACATCCCACAGATGTTCAATCAGATTGAGATCTGGGGAATCTTTAGATCAAGTCAACGTTGAATTCTTTGTCATGTTCCTCAAACCATTCCTGAACAATTTTGGCAGAAAACATTGTCCCACTGCTCTTAGTGGGAACTGTTGTCATGAAGGTGTGTACTTGGTCTGCTGCAGTATTTAGGTAGGTGCTACGTGTAAAAGTAACATCCACATGACTGCCACAACCCAGTTTTCCCCCAGCAGAACATTGTCCAGAGCATCATACTGCCTCAGCTGGATTGCTTTCTTCCCATAGATGAGTGATGTGCCATCTCTTCCCCTGTGCCATCTCCTCACCAGTTAAGTGACATATAAAGACGCAGCTGTCCACGTGATGTAAAAGAAAACGTGATCCATCAGAACAAGCCACCTTCTTCCACAGCTCCATGGTCCAGTTCATTGTAGGTACTTTTGGCAGTGGGCATGGTTCTGCATGGGCACTCTGAACAAATGATTACCTTCCCTATTTACACCTGCTGTCTTGTGCATGTGTTTGTTGTTTGCTTCTTGTCTTTTGTTACCTGATTTTGCCTCTATGTTTCTGATGTTTGTAGTTTTGTTATTTTAGTAATGTTCCTGCATTTGGGTCTGGATTCTGCACCAGTGGAGGCACTGACCCCTGACATCAGATTTCTACGCATTCTGATGTTTGGTGTGAATGTTAGCTAAAGCTCTTGACATGCATATGCTTAGTTTTATGGATTGTGCTGCTGCTGAATCATTGTCTGGTCGGATAATTGCATGAAGAAGTCTGGTTGCTGGTAAGTGTATACATCATATAAATATACAAAAGTGTATTTCATATTATTAATGAAGAAATATTAATACTCTTATATACTTTTTCCCTTTTACATCTATAACTGTATTAAACACAGCAGTATACGCTTAGTAAATAGGCTCTTTTAAAGTGAACAAACACAACAGTACAGAGTTACCAATAACGTTCCAAGCCGTATCTTATAATGCTTGATGTGTGGTTTTGGGATACGGAGGCCAGTCCTGAATCAATGTATAAGCACAAACTCTGGCCAAACATTTGACATTGATATTGAAGAGTGCTGATGCATCAGTAGGGCTTCTTTCACTTTGATGGCACGCAGTCAGGACGCCAATTGAAGACCTAGATAACAAAAAAGTGTGTTAGAGTCTAGGCCTTTTTTGCTTAGTGAAGAGGCTGAAATTCTAATGATCCAGCAGTGACTTATGTTTTATGTTTTTGCTCCCCACCCCCTATCTTTCTGTAAATTGATGGCTGGACTGATGTTATGATCCAGTGAACATTTGAGAGATTAAGAATAAAGCTATTGTTATATATAGTTTTCCCATGTTTCTTAGTTCCTTCATATAAGAGGCACAGCACATGATTTGAGGCAATTGTCCTTTTTTCTTGTGGCTCTTTCGTGTTATTTCATACCATTAGTAAATTTAAGGGTTACTTTGTTTATATTTTAACTTGACTTAATAATTTGAAGTTGTACATGAACGTTTACCAGAATTCTTATTTAAATAAACTTGCACTTTTACTACTTCTGGTTTCCATCCATTGTCTATAAAAGCCCAACCTGGAGTGTAGTAGAACTGTAATTAGATAGTGCACCCTATGCATGTTTAGTAAAGGAAGAGATTTATATTCATATATTTAGTGAGCTTCTAATAATCTTACTGGCAATCAGTTCTGTAAAGCGTGTGGAAGAAATGCTGTGGGCTGAGGTTTGAGAGCAACTCAACCAAGAAAATAGAAGTAGATGCATTTCTCAAGCACTTATTGGATCTAATTTTGAAAGATAAATGAGGTTCACATATATACAAGTTGTTAATGTCATTAATGGACTAAATGATATACACTGATCAGACATAACATTATAGCCCTGAGAGGTGAAGTGAATATCATAGATAATCTCCTCATCATGGCAGCTGTTAGTGGGTGGGATATATTAGACAGCAAGTGAACATTTTGTCCTCAAAGTTGATGTGTTAGAAGCAGGAAAAATGGGCAAGCTTAAGGATTTGAGCGAGTTTGACAAGGGCCAAATTGTGATGGCATCTCCAAAACTACAGCTCTTGTGGGGTGTTCCCGGTCTGCAGTGGTCAGTATCTATCAAAAGTATCCTTCAAGTCCTGTAAGTATGCTTTAAGTCCTGTAAGTCTTTTAAGACCTGTAAATATCTTAAGCCCTGTAGGTTAAGAAGTGGGGCCCCCCACCTTGCAACTTACAGGACTTAAAGGATCTGCTGCTAACATCTTGGTGCCAGATACCACAGCACACCTTCCAGGATCTAGTGGAGTCCATACCTCAATGGGTCAGGGCTGTTTTGGTAGCAAAAGGGACACCAACACAACATTAGGCAGGTGGTCAGAAAGTTATGCCTGATCGGTGTAATTTACATTTGCATTTTGAATGCTTCTTAATCCAAGGCACCTTATTCAAATGAAGCATAATCCAAATAAACATTGATCTGTGTTGCAGCTTTTCACCAACCGATTACTTCTCTTTGCTGTAATTTAAGTAAACAAACAAATAAATATGTCTTCAGATTTTATTTCAAAAAGATGTTAATGTACCTTAAAGGTGTGCCGTTAATATTTATGTATAATGTATTTTAATGGTCAAGGGACACCTAAATGAAACAGACTTCATAGGTCTATCCTGATAAACACTGAAAAACACTCCTGTGTCCTTCTGCTGTCCCAACCTTTCACTTTTCACATTCTAGCTTGGTTTACAAATTAGTGTCCTCATATCAAACATAGCAGATGAGGCAAATTTGCATCCAAATCTAATCTTGAAAATACTGTGTACTAGACAGGGTATAACCCCTAGATAGGACGGCAGTCCATCACAGGGCAGGCAGGGACTACTGGGTGAAAATTTATAAATGTATAATTTATCACACACCAGTTTTCCACTTGCAGACTTTAAACACAACTGAGTTTAATTATTAGAGCTGTTTTTAATAAATGTTTGATTAGCACATTAAATGCTCTGACTTTTGCTGATGAAGTTGCTAGGAGGTGAAGGTCACTGATCACACTGGTGCTAATGTTCAGTTCTGTGTGATCAGCTGTTGAACATTTAAGTTCCTGTGTTAAGAAACAAAGATAACAGGGTTTCACAACGTGACGGTAGATTTGCCTTGCCTTACACACGCCTGTCATTGAACCGTATGTTTAAAGCACTTGAGCACCAAAATGTCAGTTAAAATACAAAAACGGTTGTTATGTCTAACTCATTGTATTTATTTTTAATGTGTCTTGCTTCAGCTTTTTTTTTTTTTTTTTGCTTTATTGACAAAGTGCTCCATCAGCCTACTTCTTCGCTCGGTCCACCAGACACAGTGGCCCCCTTTTAAAAGTTGCCCAACCTAAATAAAACATGCTGTGAAAAAAAGTGCTTCTCTCCTACATCAAGGTTGCGTTCACTCCCGACCGCTTTTAATCGTCTGGACAGAGCTAAGAAAAGTTCAAGAAACCAAAAGTGAACAAAAGTTATTGTGAAAGTGCATAATGGGTAAAAGGTGGCATGTGACTTAGTGACAGCTAGCTTAGTTTAGTTTAGAGATAAAAAGTTTAGGTACTGTCCATACTGGGTGAAAACTATGAGCTTTAACTGCTGTTGAAATGTATTATTCTGGAAATCTTATTATTTTTTTGTTTTAAATAAGTCACAGGTATAAAGATGGCCTTAGAGCACTCTTCTAAATATGAAGTGTGGTACTGTAGATAAATAAGATGCTATGTTAGATGATTATAATGAACTGTAACCTCCCTGATCTGTCTCTAATCTCTTCAGACAACTTTCTTCAAACTGATATGCACAGATGTGACACTCTCTAGGTTCTGAAAATTTGCATTTTTATTCAAATAAAAACAATACTGTTGTCCAAATCATGTAAGTAGCTGACAATGATTAATATTTCTTTTTGATAATATTATTTTATTATAGTGTTTCTTCCTTTCTCTCAGTTAGCCATGTATTTGCTGATGCCTGACTGTTGAGACATTCAAAGTAAAGTGACTTCCATATGACATTTTTTAGGAACATATATCGATTAACATGTAATTTAATAAAAAAAAAAAAAATCAGACAGTGACACAAGTTACACCTAATCTTAATGAAAATCTTAGCTAGTGATTAAGTAGATGCTGGTTAATGTGGCTTCTCTTTAAGTTTTGGATGCGGCTGTCAACACCCAAGAACAAAGAATTCGAAAAGCAAAATAAAGAACAAGAAAAAATAGAGCAAGGCATTCACCCTTTTCCTCTCCTACATCCACCTTCTAAATAGGATGCAAGGTCACCCAGATTGTGATTGCTGAGAAAGAGGAAGAAGGAGGAAGTAGGCCAGTCAGTGAGGCTGGAGCTCTAGATGTGTGTAGGAATAAAAAGAAATAGTCAATAGCTATAGATTTGTATTTCCTATTAAAGTGAGAAACGAAGAAGTAAGACAAAGGCAGGAATAGAGGGAAAGGTGCACATAAGAAAGAAAGAGGAAGAATGAGAGAGACAAGAACAAAAAAAGGGGGAAATAGTGAACCCAAAATGGGAGTTAAATGTTTTACTACATCTTAAACTACATCTTAAAGATTACAGGCTGTTTTCATTCCAGAAAAAAATAGAAAAGAGAAGAATCATAAATTGAAGACAATACAATAGAAATACTAAAGCGCCTTACAAAATTGTTATTTATTTTCATACCATTCATTTTGTATTCTCATGACGATAGTTATTTACCTTCTCACACATTATATTCTTACTATCACACTGCTGTAAAACTCTCATTTCCCCAAGAGGGATCAATAAAAGTTTGTCTTGCCTTTTTCCCATCTTATCTTAGATCTTGAAGTACCAACTGATTTACGATCAAGTCATTATTATGCAACATTTATGTGCTTGACTGAGTCTGTATCAATACCCTGTACTACCATGAGGAACATGCTGTGTAATACTAACTGGTATGATAAGAAACCAGTCTGGCACTGTTTCAGTCTCTGGTTATTATGAGGGTCTGTGTGCCACACTGATGACATGCCAACATCCTTCTCTGCCAAATCCAAACTTCTGGTAACAAACAAAGACAGGAGATCAAGTCCCTTTAGTTGAGCTTAGATACCGATATTGAATAAATCATGAGGAACAGCTTGGATTACTCTGCTTAACAGAATGTGTGACTGTGAAGTTCAGAGCTGATTTAGTTTATCCAAAGAGTCACAGCACTTTCCTTTGTGGCAGTGTAACTGTAGATACAGAAGCTTCAGAAAGTATTCAGACCCCTTTGGTTTTTTGTATAGTTTACTGTTACAGATTTCATTTAAAATGTAGGAAATTCAATTGAATGACAAAGTAAACAAAGATAAAAATACTGAAATCTCTCATTTAGGTATGTATATGCACAGATCTGAATAATTACCAAAATGACATATTGAAGTTTTTGATTTTTTTTCAAAAACTGTCTAAAAATATGCTTTCATTTTGTCATTATGGATTTTTCTCCTAAATGAGTGCAGGAGATCAGTAAATTAAACCTTACTGAACTTCACATTTGTGGATATTGATATCTGTAGATGGGTGTGTGGTGCTCAACAGTGATGCATGAGTGTGTCTAGGTGTGTGTTTTTTGTGATTAACAGCCCTAGTTGATTAGTGTTTGGAGAGCTGCTCCATTTCAGTGCTAAATATAAGGAGTACCAGATCTCAGATATAATCACCAGGGAGGAGGAGGATATAGTGTCTCCATCAACACAGCACATGATAAAAACAATGATCACAGCTAAAAAAACAACAACCAAACAAACAACGTATGTCTCTTTGAGAAAGAGGAAATATAGCCCCTCTCTGGATGCAAAAAAAGTGGATGTTTATTTGCTAGATAAAATCTTCCTGAATCCTGATCCCTAAAGTAGCTTGATTACAACCTTGTACACTGATTCACTTTCATTCCATGACACTTTATTTCCTTCCTTTGCACATTTCCTGTTACCATAAAATGTCAGGTCATTATCCCCCTTCTTTCAGCCCGCTCTCTGGGTCATCTGGATAAGCTCTATAGCATGGTGTCATTCAGAAGGGGGGTTACTAGCAGAACATTTGAAACCATGGAGGACTTTTGTTCTCATTCTGAAAAAGGTCAGAGCTTAGTCTAAATTAAGAAGATACTCTGGGTTTAAGATGCTCTGTAATGCTGAATGGAATTTAAATTCCCAGGTTTATATCAGATGTTTATACACTAACACTACAGCATATATACACTATATTGTCAAAAGTTTTTTTGACATCCCTCCATATCATTGAATTCAGGGGTTGGGCTCAGGCTCTTAGTTCCAGTGAAAGGAACTCTTAATACTTCAGCATACATGGACATTTTGGACAAGTTCATGCTCCCAACATTGTGAGAACAGTTTGGGGATGACCCCTTCCTGTTCCAACATGACTGCACACCAGTGCACAAAGCAAGGTCCATAAAGACATGTATGAGTGAGTTTGGTGTGGAGGAACTTGACTGGCCTGCACACAGTCCTGACCTCAACCCCATAGAACACCTTTGGGAGGAATTAGAGCGGAGACTGCAAGCCAGGCCTTCTCGTCCAACATCAGTGCCTGACCTCACAAATGCTTCTAGTGGAATGGTAAAAAATTCCCATAAACACACTCCTAAACCTTCCCAGAAGAGCCAAGCCCGACCCATAAAAACATCACTTGAATCCAATGATTTGGATTTTGGCAATATAGTGTACATACTGTCAAGAAATACAAGACCAAAAGTTTAGGATAAAAGTGAAAAAAGAAAGACAGTGTTTAGTTTAGATTGTTTAGTGTGTAAGGGCTCACACAAGTTCTTTGATCATAAGTAACAAAAATGGTCAAATTATATAAATATTAAGATATGAATTATGAAAAAAAAAGGTTCTGTTTCTAATTGTGATTTGTAATATTCACCTCAAACTTTTCCACATTCTGGAGTATTACAACCTGGTACTGAAATGGACTTTAATTGGGCCTCTTGGTGGCTTCTCTGACTAATCCCTGGCTTCTCTGACTAATCACTGACATTGTGTGGACGACCTCCTGTATGCAGATTCTCTGGTGTGCCGTATAGTTTCCATTTTTTAGTAATGGATTTAATGGTGCTCAGTGGGATGTTAAAAATTTGGGATATTTATAGATCCACACCCTGTTTTATAGTTTTGCAGAAGTTTGCAGAATTGTTTTCATAGATCCAGGATGATTGTTGATGTTGTTGGTGTAGGTATGTATTAAATGTACAAAATAAATATAATATTTCCTGAGATTAGGGGACATGTTATTTGCACATGGGTACACGGTGTTTAACTAGTTATATATGGTTAAATGCTTATGTGATCACAACTTTTACCTTTTTCTTTTGCAAGCTATATTATTGTTTTCGGTAATATTTTGATAGTACTTTTGTGAAGATATAATCACTGACACATTTCTGTTTTGTAACACTACGAAATTTATTCATTGTCTCTTCTGCTTATCCGATCAATTCTCGGGTCACGGGGAGCCTGTGCCTATCTCAGGCGTCATTGGGCATCAAGGCAGGATACACCCTGGACGGAGTGCCAACCCATCGCAGGGCACATTCACACTCTCATTCACTCATGCAATCACACACTACGGAAAATTTAGAAATGCCAATCAACCTACAATGCATGTCTTTGGACTGGGGGAGGAAACTGGAGTACTTAGAGGAAACCCCCGAGGCACGGGGAGAACATGCAAACTCCACACACATGGAATTGAACCCCCAACCCTGGAGGTGTGAGGCAAATGTGTTAACCACCAAGCCACCCATATTTCAACTCTTATTTATTTGTACTGAACACCATTCACAATTAGTTTATACCAAACTTCCTTTGTAAACACTGTATTGTTTGACTTTACAGTAGACAGGTGTATAAGAGTTTATTGATTTATGATTCCTTCTCCTATTACACAGAAGAGTATGCATTCCTTTTTTAGTCCACTTCCTCTAAAAATAGTCTCGGAGAATTTTTCCTTGCCACTGTCACATCTGATCTGCTCATTAGGGATCTAAAATTACATCCAGATTTCTATAAAGCTGCTTTTCTGGCAAAGTCTATCATTAAAAATACTATACAAATATTTATTCCAGGAATTTTTATACTTCAAATGCAAAGTATACTTAATTATAAATATAAATTTGTTATATTGTATAATATATAGTTTAATACAATTATAATGACTTGTGTTACATTATAGTGCCTGGAAGTGACACATTTTAATTGTTATGATATGGAAAAGAGAATCTAGCCATGGGGGTCACGGTCCAGTGACTTCTGTGCCGGTCCCTAGCCCGGATAAATAGAGAGGGTTGCGTCAGGAAGGGCATCCGGTGTAAAACATTGCCAAATTTAACCATGCAAATCGTCAGTACGAATTTCATACCGGATCGGTCGAGGCCCGGGTTAACAACGACCGCCATCGGCGCCGTTGACCTACAGGGTGCCGGTGGAAATTGGGCTACTGTTGGTCGAAGAAGTAGAGGAGGGAGGAGAGTGCGCAGACAGAGAGAGAAGAGGAAAGGTAAGAGTGTAGGACTGAGAATAGGAACTCTGAATATTGGTACTATGACAGGGAAAGGTAGAGAGCTGGCTGATATGATGGAGAGAAGGAAGGTGGATATACTGTGTGTACAGGAGACCAGGTGGAAGGGTAGCAAGGCTCGTAGTATAGGAGCAGGATTCAAGCTGTTTTATTATGGTGTGGATAGTAAGAGAAATGGGGTAGGTGTGGTCCTGAAGGAGGAGTTTGTGAGGAATGTCCTGGAGGTGAAGAGAGTGTCAGACAGGGTGATGAGTCTGAAGTTAGAGATTGAAGGGGTGATGTTGAATGTTGTTAGTGGTTATGCCCCACAGATAGGCTGTGAGTTAAAGGAGAAAGAGAGATTCTGGAGTGAATTAGATGAGGTGATGGAGAGTATTCCCACGGGTGAGAGAGTGGTGATAGGCGCGGATTTTAATGGACATGTTGGTGAGGGGAACACAGGTGATGAGGAGGTGATGGGCAAGTTTGGAGTTAAGGAACGGAACCTTGAAGGACAGATGGTAGTGGACTTTGCTAAGAGGATGGACATGGCTGTGGTTAACACTTATTTTCAGAAGAGGGAGGAGCATAGAGTGACTTACAAGAGTGGAGGCAGGAGAACACAGGTAGACTACATCCTATGTAGAAGAGGCAATCTGAAAGAGATTAGTGACTGTAAAGTGGTAGTGGGAGAGCATGTAGCCAGACAGCATAGGATGGTGGTGTGTAGGATGACTTTGATGGTCTGTAAGACGAAGACGTCAAAGATAGAGATAGAGAAGAAAACCAAGTGGTGGAAGCTGAAAAAGGAGGAATGTTGTGAGGAATTTAGACAGAAGTTGAGGCAGGCTCTGGGTGGTCAGGTAGTGCTGCCAGATGACTGGGAAACTACAGCAGAAGTGATCAGGGAGACAGGGAGGAAGGTGCTGGGTGTGTTATCTGGAAGGAGGAAAGAAGATAAGGAGACTTGGTTGTGGAATGAGGAAGTTCAGGATAGTATCCAGAGGAAGAGGTTAGCCAAGAAGAAATGGGACATGGACAGGACTGAAGAGAATAGACAGGAATACAAGGAGTTACAGCGCAGAGTGAAGAGGGAGGTGTCTAAGGCCAAGCAGAAGGCATATGACGAGTTGTACACTAGGTTAGACACTAGAGAAGGAGAGAAGGACTTGTACAGGTTAGCTAGGCAGAGGGATCAAGATAGGAAGGATGTGCAGCAAGTTAGAATTATTAAGGATAGGGATGGAAGGGTGCTCACAAGTGAGGAGAGTGTACAGAGGAGATGGAAGGAGTACTTTGAGGAGCTGATGAATGAGGAAAATGAGAGGGAAAAAAGAGTAGAAGGGGTGAACTCTGTGGAACAGAACATAGATAAGATTAGAAAGGATGAAGTCAGGAAGACTTTGAAGAGGATGAAAAGTGGAAAGGCAGTTGATCCTGATGACATCCCGGTGGAGGTCTGGAAGTCTCTGGGAGAGGCAGCAGTGGAATTTTTAACTAGTTTGTTCAACAGGGCTTTAGAGAGTGAGAGGATGCCTGAGGAATGGAGAAGAAGTGTGTTAGTGCCGATCTTTAAGAATAAGGGTGACGTGCAGAGTTGCAGCAACTATAGGGGGATAAAGTTGATGAGCCATACAATGAAGCTATGGGAAAGAGTAGTGGAAGCTAGGTTAAGGAAGGTAGTGGAAATTTGTGAGCAGCAGTATGGCTTCATGCCCAGAAAGAGCACAACAGATGCAATTTTTGCTCTCAGAATTTTGATGGAGAAGTATAGGGATGGTCAGAGGGAGTTGCACTGTGTGTTTGTAGACTTGGAGAAAGCGTATGACAGGGTGCCAAGAGAAGAGCTGTGGTACTGTATGAGGAAGTCAGGAGTAGCAGAGAAGTATGTCAGAGTGGTGCAGGACATGTATGAGAGGAGCAGGACAGTGGTGAAGTGTGCTGTAGGTCAGACAGAGGAGTTCAAAGTGGAGGTGGGACTGCATCAGGGATCGGCTCTGAGCCCCTTCCTGTTTGCTATAGTGATGGACCAGTTGTCAGAGGAGGTCAGACAGGAGTCTCCTTGGACGATGATGTTTGCAGATGACATTGTGATCTGTAGTGAGAGCAGGGAGCAGGTGGAGGAAAGCCTGGAGAGGTGGAGGTTTGTGCTGGAGAGAAGAGGAATGAAAGTCAGTCGTAGTAAGACTGAGTACATGTGTGTGAATGAAAGGGAGGGAAGTGGAACAGTAAGGTTACAGGGTGAAGAGGTGAAGAAGGTACAGGAGCTTAAGTACTTGGGGTCAACAGTCCAGAGTAATGGAGAGTGTGGGAAAGAGGTAAAGAAGCGAGTGCAGGCAGGTTGGAATGGGTGGAGAAAGGTGTCGGGAGTTCTGTGTGATAGGAACATATCAGTGAGAATCAAGGGGAAGGTGTACAGGACAGTGGTGAGAGCGGCCATGCTGCATGGTTTAGAGACAGTGTCACTGAGGAAGAGACAGGAGTCAGAGCTAGAGGTAGCAGAGCTGAAGATGTTGAGGTTCTCTTTGGGAGTGACAAGATTGGACAGGATTAGGAACGAGTACATCAGAGGGACAGCTCATGTTGGACGTTTGGGGGACAAAGTTAGAGAGGCTAGATTAAGATGGTTTGGACATGTTCAGAGGAGGGAGAGTGAGTATATTGGTAGGAGAATGTTGGACATGGAGCTGCCAGGCAGGAGGCAAAGAGGAAGGCCAAAGAGGAGGTATATGGATGGAATTAATGAGGATATGAAACTAGTGGGTGCAAGTGTTGAGGATGCAGAAGATAGGAATAGGTGGAGAGAGATGATTCGCTGTGGCGACCCCTGAAGGGAAAAGCTGAAAGAAGAAGAAGAAGAAGAAGAAGATGATATGGAAAAGAGCTGTGTTTCCAAGTCTCAATGTTCTTTTCTCAATGAGCTGAAAAACATGTAAAAACAAAACTTTTATTATAAATACAGACTAGTGTAATCATCTCAATGTGTAAAAAAAAGCTTAATCACAGTAATATCTGTATTATTCTGACTACAATGCACATGGTTTTGTACATCTAGATAAACTGTTAGCACTTTCCCTTTGTTTGCATCAGCTCAAAGCTATATTTGGTCCAATTAATTTAATTCCCAATATTTATAATAAGATCTTGGTGGCCACAGAACACCCACAGACCAAAAAACCTTGGACATGACTTATTTTTTCCACCCATATCCTTATTTCAAAATAAACCTAATGTAAGCAGCGACCCCGGTGACCCTGCTGCCCCTGACAATGCTTGTTCTATACTCTTGACCTTATTCAGCACACAGATGACCCTATTTTTTCTTTAAGAAAACAGAACAATAACAATCTATTGAGTGTGGCTGATGCACACTTGACTCCACAACCTGAATAATTTAAACCATCTGTAGAGGCCTTTCTTTTCTCTCTACCGACTATAAGCTCTTTCTTTGGTTCTTTTGTGCTTCTATAGGATATCGTATAATCCTTTCTGCTGTACACTTCAGTAAGCTGTTTTGAGTTACAGTGTAAATCTGTTGGAATGTTAAACTGTATATTATACCTGACCAGAAGTGTTTTTTGATTGAAAAACCCTTTTTTATTAGATTACCCATGCAATTAAGATTTTATGGGAAATACAATATGTTTAATACTGACACATGTCTTAAAGTTCCCTAGAACATTTCTCAGCACAGTGTCTTTCACTTGGTCCTTTTTAAAGAGTTCATATGAAATACAAATACACCCTTCCTCAGTACTTGCCTGAGTACCGTTAAACTCTCATTTCCATATTCCTATGAATCATAAGCTATCTGGCAGGAGCCTGTTCCTCTCGGGATATAAATATAACTACTAAGTGGGAACAAGCTCTGATTGCTCTTCCCATGTTGTCCTGAAACGGTTCTGGAGCAAATATCCCAGCAAATGTTAATTTGTTGATAAAAAGTGATGCAAACCCACACCTGCTTGAAGTATGTATATATTTGTGGATGTGGTGTGTTTGGGGGTTTTTGCAGATTAATTTACTGTGTGTTCATGCATACATATGTAAGCATGTCTGTATATGCAAATATGTTAGCAAACCATACTGACATCACATAATTATTTTTATGTTTGTATTGTCTTTAATATTTTGATTAGAAAAGAATTGATTAGATTTGATTAGAAAAGAATTTGATTAGTAAAGAATGCTGCTTTCCTCTTAATGCATCACAACGCAATCCTACACTGAGGGAGAGAAGACGAGTGCAAGATTAGGATCTGGTCAGAGTGAGAATGGTAAGACGCTGATAAGGAACACAAATTCCATGAAGGTTCACCATGTCAGGTTCTTTCTCATGGCAGGAAGCTTAAGTGTCCACCAGCGAGTCCACCGGAACATCGCACCCTATGTGGTTCTTCCTCAAATATTCTAATAAATTCATAATTCTATAGGATGTCTTTGGTATGTTGTAGCATTATGATTTCCCATCACTGGAACTATGCCTCAAACCTGTTCCAGCATCCACGAAGACCCTGTGCATCAAGAAAGCTCCATGAAGACATGATTTGTCAATGTTGATGTAGAACAACTCAGGTATCTTGCACAGGGCCCTGACCTTAACCTCACTGAACACCTTTGGGATAAAAATTAGAACAGCAGACCTCCTCACCTGACATCAGTGTCTGATCTCACTAATGCTCTTGTGTCTGAATGAACACAAACACTCACAACATCTAGTGAAAAGCAAGTATTTTATGAAAGGTGACTATTTCCAAATACAAGAAGTGGAGAATGCTGCAGTGTCTCCCTCTGATAACACATGATGGAGGTGGAAATAAACAATATAAGACTAAATTGCTTTTGAGGCACCACGGTGGCACAGCAGGTGGTATAGCTGCCTTGCAGGTCCAGTGTCCCCAGTTTGATCCTGAACTCAGATTACTGTGTTACTGAGTTTTGCACGTGTTCACGTGGGTTTCTTCCGGTTTGTCCACACAAGAGTTTGTGAATTTGTGTGTATGATGGCCTGTAATGAACTGGCATCCCAATGAGGGTGTAGTCTCACACCTAGTGGGAGAGACTCCTGGTCCAGAGTGATCCTTAAACATCAAAATGAAGTTAATGAAAATGAAGTAAAATATTACAATCTGCTTTGGTGGTAAATACACTGTACACATAGGAAGATTTTTCAAATCTGTTACCAAGATTATTGGTGTCCTCATATTCGACTGTTTTTTACTTAGCATAACTACTGTTGAACACCAATATACCGTATAAAGGGCATTTAAATTCAAAACTTTTTAGACTTCAAACTAGCAGGAAAGCATAATCATTATAATGCAAGATTTGGCTTCAGTGTCCTGGCTCTTTAGTGTAATCAGTGTCCGCCTACACTCAGAATAGCCCTGCACCTCTATTTCTTTTGCTAAAGACCTTCCTCTCGTATATTTAATATTCTGTCCATTTACTTTGCATCGATTAGATTTTTAATGTAGGCCACTAAGTTGCTGTTCAGTCCTTTGTTGCTTCGAGTCTCAACCACTGCAGCTCGCCCTTGACGGGTCTGCCTCTGAGCCAGAATGTAGCTACATGACCTGTTTTCAACCTTCCGAAGTTCTCCCACATCACCCCATTACTACGCTTCGTCCACCTCGCTTTTAGTAGCTGATTTATAACCCTGATGCTTGCCTAGAAAGCCAAAAAGGGACCAGCACCCACTTACCTCAAAGCACTTATCATACCTCACACTGCACCATGCTCATTCAGATCCTCCAGCACTGCTCGACTGGTCCCACTGGCTGTCTTCAAACAACCTACTCGGTCTAAAGACCTACCTCTTCCTGAGGTACTTAAACTTGTACAACTAAATATACAACTCTGGATTGGATGGTGGGTTGTAATTTCCACTATTGTTACTAAATTCCAGAGCTCCTGGCTATACCTCATGGACTTAACTTTGATATCACAAATATAGTATAGTGAAAAAACCAAAATAATAATAGTTCAAAAGCTTCTGGGATTTTTTTCTGTGAAAGTGTGAAAAAACAAAACCATTAGTTCTCACCTTTTTTTGTATTTACCACAACAGATATGCTGTGTGTTTATTAACCAAATTATTTTCCACTGAACTTAATTAACTCATATCAGCTGGTTAGCTCATCTTACTCATGACCACAAGCGCTATAACATTAAATGAGGATCGACAGTGATTGTATTATATATTTGGGTAATACGTGCTGTGTGACTGAAAAGTACAATCCTCATCATTCATTCGCTGATCTTCTGTAAATGTTTTATCACTGTCAGGGTTGTGGTAGAATGTAGATCATTGGAATACACTTGAGTTTCAATATTGTCCTACATAATACAGCATAACATGACAACTAACATATTAGTTAACTGCTGCTTTTCTACATTGTCCCCTCCATTTGAACTCCTGAACTTCTGAGAGCCCTAAAGAACATCCTCCTGGATCCTGGGGCTGTTTCTTCCTTAACTATACTAATAGAGATGACTACAGATAGAGGCGATGCTGCATTTAGATCCAGTATCAGTATTACTTATCTATATTTCGGCCCCAGTGAAAACAGACCACCCTCTGCGTCCCCTAAACAATAGGCATGTTGTCCAAAATAGCACAAGAATGCTGAGTACTTGTTTGTCCCCATCTTTCAGGCCCTAGAGACTGGCAGCATCCTGTTGTGCTTGTTGTGTCGTTTGTGGAGCCAAGGTTCCTTAAGTGGCTTCAATGTTCACAGTCCACACGAATTTTGAACCATTTTCTCTATAAAGGCTCGGATCCAGAGACATTACAGTACAAATGTCTAAGAAAGTCTAAGAGAAGTGTCTGCTTTCTGCTGCGTACAGATTTTTTATATTATAAGTTTTGCTTGGTCACATGTTACATTAGCTGTGTTTTCAGTTCACCTTTAGGGTATCTGGTGTGTGTGTGTGTGTGTGTGTGTGTGTGTGTACCAGTGCAGTGCTGTCAGCAAGTACTTTGCAGAGGTGACATATGAGATACGAGCGGAAATAGTGAGAATTGTTTTGGAGTGATGACCTAGCCATGACACTCTTGGTGCTTCAGTCTACTTCCTCGCTGACCCCTGCTGGTATTCCATCTCATTCTCTCTCCTTTAAACACTGCTTCCTTTTACGGCTTCTTTTCCATTGATCTCCTTCCATATTTTATAGATCTACCGACTGCCTCACACTCTACCTAACACAATGACAAACACACTGCTCTTATCTCGGCTTGCAGTGTGGCTCAAAGTCTTCCTAATCATTTGGAATGTGCAATTTCTGCAGCTCATATTCCGCTCCCTGTGGACGTGGAACGAAAGCAGGTCTCTTCTAACGTAGTCTCGACTGATCTGAAACCAAACACAGCGTCTGATCCAAATCGTTTAACCTAAATATGTTTAGTAAAGCGATTATTACCTTAATTAATGTTAAAACAAGATTCTTATGTAAACATTACATGATAACAAATCAGATCAAGAACTAATAAACAAAAATCAGAAAAGCTTTCAGAAAAGGTTAAAGACATAGTAGAAAACAATGACATGTACAATAAATACTTTTGCTATTTTAGTTAGTTCATCTCTAATTGTAATGTCTCATCGTTTACTGTTGTGTGCTGTTTGGCAGGAAAGGTCATACTGATGCAACAGTGCTTCTTCCTAATGCACTTGTTTTTGTGCCATTTCTGAATTTGTTCACTATTTTCCATAATGTGAATTGTTTTGGTGCAGTTGGTAGCAGTAGGAAGAAGAGGAGGAGTAGGAGGAGGAGGATTGACTAGTAGGAGCATAAGTAGAAGTATTAGTCAGACTGGTAGTAGCAGGAGTAATAGTAGGAGGAGGAGAAGTGAAGGAAGTAGTAGTAGGAGCAGTAATAGTAGTACTAGTACTATAAGTAGAAGTAGGAGCAGTAGTAGTAGTAGATGTAGTAAAATTAGTAGGAGGAGATGAAGTAGTACTGGTAAAAGAAGAAGCAGGAGTAGTAGGAGTAGTAGTAGTACTTGTAGTAGCAGAAGTAGTAGTAGTAGCATTAACAGCAGCAGCAGTAGTTGAGGTAGTAATAATAGATAATAGATAATGAATTGTTGCACTAATCACCCATGCTTTCACTTTGACTATCATATTATTCTCCCCAGTTCTATGCAATTCATTACAACCATTTCCTTAAAGCCACAACATGTTTGGATCCCATCCAGTAACCTCATTTTGGAGTCAAGACCATTACTGCTGTCTACACAGCATTCATTTTTTTACATTTAAAAATCATTATCATTTCTTACAGCACTGACCTTGTAAATTGAAAGCCGTATGTCATTAATGGGAGCAAGTTTCTCCGTGATGTTTTTGGTGAACGTCTCTTAAAGACCAGGAAAGGATCAGATGCTTGTAGAGTTTCAGTTACAGCTCATAATTATACATATAGGTCAATGCCCTGAGCTAGACACACACTGTGCATTGTTGTTTGTATTCACTGATGTGTCGTAATAGTAGTGATTATAGTACTCTGTAGTCCATTTATTAGTTCGACCTTCTTAACGCTGGCATAAGAGTCTTTAACAGAAAATGCTTTAGATAATGTCTTTGGCCTTTTCTAAAGTCTCCCCCACATCCCTTATCTGATCGGTATGTATCAGGAAAACAATAAAATGGCCGTCTTTACTCATGTGGCTCAGCCATCATTCTAGGTGAATAGAGTTGAATGAGAATCACTTGGATACGGACTGCAGCCGAGAAATGGAAAGAAAGTGGGAGGGTAAAGAGAGATCTCGCATTCACCACCTGCTTTCACTGTTCTCCAAACGCAATAGGCTTTAGAAACCTGCATGACGTCTGCTTGAGGCAGGAAGATGATAGATAGACTGTTCCCTGGGGAGACTGTGGCCTGTTTTTTTCAATGTAATCCTAAAGTGGAGAAAGGTTCTTGATGCATCAGATAGGGATCTGAAAAGGTCAGAGTCTCCTGTTTGCTTGCCATAAAAAGTGCAGTGCAAAGTACCTCAGGAGGATATTGTGTTGCACAGAAATCTCTAATGAGGAATAGAGGATGCAATGAATTTTATATATATATATATATTTTTTTATGTATATATTTAAAAAAACTAACGATAATGATGATGATAATAATATAACGGTCATAAGGAACGCAGTTTTCAGTATAAATAAGTAAAAATGATATTTGCTTGTCCTCGGTTAAATGTCATTATGGGGGTTAGAGTCTGTGCTCTCGAATTAAGTTCATTTAAAAGTCATTTTGGTGTAATGTGCATTGCTGTTCTTTTAATCAGCTGCTGTTTAGACTGGAATATGACACTTGGCTAGTGCATGTGATTTCTCCCCAAGGCACCTAGTAAAACTGTGATCAGGCAGAAAAATGGATTTGATCCTTGTGATAATATTAGCTATGAGGAAATATGGACAAGGAAAAATAGTGGGACAAAAAGTTTTAAGTAACTTTATAAAATAAAAACAAAGGAGTTTAAGTAAGTTTAGAAAGAAAAGACAATTATTTGTTTAGACATTTTTAAATAATTATTATCTACATTATATATGCATGCATGTGTGTGTATTTGTCCAGCACATCCCACAGACTTTTGATCAGATTGAGATCTGGGGAATTTGGAAGCCAAGACAACACCTTGAACTCTTTGACATGTTCCTCAAATCCCTCAATTTTTTTTTTGCAGTGTAGCAGGGAGCATTATATCCTGCTGAAAGAGGACATTAGGGAATACTGTTACCATGAAGGTGTGTACTCGGTCTGCAGCAATGTTTAGGTGTGTGGTATGTGTTCTCCTGTATTTTCAATATAAGTACCCATCACCTCATCCTAGGGAGAGATATAAATTCTCCCAAACTAGATTGTAGTTCATCTAAAATGTGTCCTGAATCCAAGTCATCCCAAACAGTTAAACTTCTTCTTCAGACATATGGTTTGACTGATGTCCGGCGGTTCAGAAACCCTACCTCTAGGGGTTATTCCTTCTTTTCTGCAGTTCATAACTCATTTTCTTGAATAGACTATTTTTTTTATTGATGATAAACTACTTCATATGGTTGTTGAGTGTGAATATCAATCCATAGTTATCTCGGACCATGCCCCCTTGAAAATGAAGCTACGTATTCCAGGTGCAGATTCTGGATACCGCCCATGGGGATTTAATCCCCTACTTCTTTCATACGAAATTGATCTCTGTCTATCTCACTATACGACTCCAGGGATGTCTTTTTCAACAATTTGGGAAACGCTGAAAGCATATTTGAGGGGTCAAATAATCTCTTATAGCTCAATGCAAAGGAAAACTACTACTGAACGTCTTATTAGACATTAGATACAGCCATTCACCATCTGACGATATACTGAAACAGCGCCTGATGCTTAAGACAGAGTTTGATCTCCTCTCGACACGTCAAGCCGAAAACCTTATTCTAAAATCTAGACATACCTCTTATGAACACGGGGAAAGGGCCGGGAAAATTTTAGCACATCAGTTGTGTCAGAAAACTGCAAATCAGTATATTTTGGAGATTAATGATGCACAAGGTCAAAAACATGTAGATCAGACAGTGATAAACTCATGCTTTCATGACTATTATGCTGCACTTTATACTTCAGAACCACCAGTTGACAAATCTGAACTAGACAAATTTTTTCATAGTCTGGATATTCCCAAGTTGAACCCAGATCTGGCATATGAACTAGAGAAAGATGTCTTGGTGGAAGAGGTCATAGATGCAATTAGAAGTATGCAGTGTGGCAAGTCACCAGGGCCAGATGGCTTTCCAGCTGAGTTCTTCAAAACATTTTCAGACAAACTTGCCCCTCTGCTCTTCACTGTATTTAAATTATCTCTATTTTCAAACGCTTTCCCCCAACAATGCACAAAGCAACTGTTTCCCTTATTTTGAAGAAAGATAAAAATCCATATCAGTGTAGCTCCTATCATCCAATCTCCCTCTTAAACACAGATGTTAAGACTCTTGCAAAACTGCTAGCCCGCCGTCTTGAGACGCTTGTTCCCTCTATTATTTCGTCAGATCAGACAGGCTTCATAAAGAACCGGTACTCATTTTTCAATGATAGGAATCTTTTAAATATCATTTATAGTCCCTCGCCACCCGATATACCAGTGGTTTTGATATCGCTTGATGCTGAAAAGGCCTTTGATCGGGTGGAGTGGGACTACCTTTTCTACGCTTTGGGAAGATTCGGTTTTGGCCCTAATTTCACATTGTGTATTAAAGTCCTCTATTCTTCCCCAATGGCAGCGGTTCGCACCAATAATAATAGATATGCCCTGTTTAGGTTACAAAGAGGCACCAGACAAGGCTGCCCATTGTCTCTTTTATTTGCCATCGCAATTGAGCCACTGGCAATAGCCATACGGCAAAACACCTTTATTAAAGGAAATCGTAGAAGAGATATAAAGTGTAAGATTTCACTCTATGCAGATGACTTATTGTTGTTCTTATCAGATCCACTGCCGGGTCTCCATAAGTTACTGAATATACTGGAAATATTTTGTAGTATATCTGGCTATAAAATAAATTTTCAAAAAAGTGAGTTAATGCCAATCACTGCGGCTGCCACTTATATCCCTCTCAATTCAATTCCTTTTAAAGTTACCATGAAAAAGATTAAATATTTAGGAGTCTGGACTACACATGATTATAAGGATCTCTATAAAGCTAATTTCCTGCCCTTGGTAGAAGGTCTGAATCGGGACATTAAACATTGGGATCTGCTGCCTCTCTCTCTAAGTGGAAGAATTAATACTATTAAGATGAATGTATTGCCTAAGTTTCTTTATCTGTTTCAAAATCTTCCTATTTTTTTGACCAAATACTTTTTCAACTCCATAGATAAACTCATATCAGCATTCATCTGGAATAATAGAAATCCTCGGATTCGGAAAAGCCTCACACCTGTTAAAGCCTGTTAAAAAAGCCTCACACCTTAGGTGGCTTGGCACTTCCCAATTTCATGTTTTATTACTGGGCGGCTAATATTAGAGTACTGACATACTGGGTGAGGGGCAGATGCCCCTAAGTGGCTTATTTTGGAAAGGAATTCCTGCAAACCTGTCTCCCTATCCTCTTTAATGTGCTCTGAACTTCCAATGCCTGAACCTGCCTCTCACTACTCCTCTAACCCTATAGTGATAGAAGTTGCTTTCGGCTGCTCCCTGTTCGGGGTCGCCACAACTTGGCAAATGTTTTACACCGGATGCCCTTCCTGACGCAACCCTCCCATTTTTCCGGGCTTGGGACCGGCACTGTATCCAGTGGCTGGGGTTGAGGCATTGGCTGGGGTTGAGGCATTGGCTGGAATCGAACCCGGGCCTTTCGCATGATAGGCGAGTAACCTACCACTGAGCCACCAATGCCCCTCTAACCCTATACTGATACAGTCCCTAAAAATTTGGAATCAATTTAGAAAATCATTTGCCCTTTGCAGTCTTCGTAACATGCACCCTTAAGTAAAAACCATATGTTTATTCCTTCACTAATAGACAAAGCCTTTGATATTTGGGTTAAGAATGGAATATATACGTTACAAGATCTTTATATAAATAATATTTTTGCATCTTTTGATGAATTAGTTAACAGATTTAAGATTCCCAGGTCCCATTTTTTTAGATATCTGCAAGTATGAAATTTTCTGGTTACACATATTGATTGTTTTCCTTCATATCCCTCTACAGCCCTATTAGACTCTATTTTCAAAATATAAAAGATTTCAATCAGTGAAAGTGAATGGGAGAAGGATCTGAATGAACAAATTTCAGAGTCAATCTGGCAGAAAATTATTAACCAGATTTATTCGTCGTCTCTATGGCAACGACGTATGGTTGTACAATTTAAGGTAGTACACTGACTCCATTGGTCAAAGGTTAGGCTATCTAAATTCCTGCCAGAGCTAGACCCTATTTGTGACAGATAGGCAAGCTCCTGCAAGCCTTCTACATATGTTCTGAACACGCCCGAGTTTGCATAATTTTTAGAAATTCATTTTTGATGCATTCTCAGAAATAATAGGTTTGCCAGTAGACCCATCTCCTTTTATTGCAATATTTGGTGCACACAAAACATGCACATAAGTAGCTATAATTGTAAAATGCTGGCCTTTTGCACACTCCTTGCCAGAAGATTAATACTACTTAAATGGAAAGACCCCCACTCCCCTACCTTCTTTCATTTGATTAAAGAGATCATGCAGTATCTTAAACTGGGAAAAATAAGATACTCTCTGCAAGGGTCTTCCCAGAAATTCTATGCAATCTGGCAACCTTTTTTTGTCATTTGTTGAAAGGCACAAGTAGGGAACACAGCCCCAAATATTATTATTTATTTATTTTATTTAATTTATTTATTTTCTTTCTAAACTTAATTCTATCTATCTATCTATCTATCTATCTATCTATCTATCTATCTATCTATCTATCTATCTATCTATCTATCTATCTATCTATCTATCTATCTATCTATCTATCTATCTATTTATTTTCTTTTTTCCCTTATGTTTTCTTTGTTTTCTTTCTTTGAAATGTCTGATGGGTAAAGGGCTGGGTTGGGATATGTTGTATTTCTTCAGTTTTTTCCTTGTATATTGTTCATTCATTCAATCTAGCCATGGGGGTCACAGTCCAGTGACTTTTGTGCCGGTCCCAAGCCCGGATAAATAGAGAGGGTTGCGTCAGGAAGGGCATCTGGTGTAAAACATTGCCAAATTTAACCATGCGAATCGTCAGTACAAATTTCATACCGGATCGGTCGAGGCCCGGGTTAACAACGACCGCCATCGGCGCCGTTGACCTACAGGGTGCCGGTGGAAATTGGGCTACTGTTGGTCGAAGAAGTAGAGGAGGGAGGAGAGTGCGCAGACCGAGAGAGAAGAGGAAAGGTAAGAGTGTAGGATGAGAATAGGAACTCTGAATGTTGGTACTATGACAGGGAAAGGTAGAGAGCTGGCTGATGTGATGGAGAGAAGGAAGGTGGATATACTGTGTGTACAGGAGACCAGGTGGAAGGGTAGCAAGGCTCGTAGTATAGGAGCAGGATTCAAGCTGTTTTGTTATGGTGTGGATAGTAAGAGAAATGGGGTAGGTGTGGTCCTGAAGGAAGAGTTTGTGAGGAATGTTCTGGAGGTGAAGAGAGTGTCAGACAGGGTGATGAGTCTGAAGTTAGAGATTGAAGGGGTGATGTTGAATGTTGTTAGTGGTTATGCCCCACAGGTAGGTTGTGAGTTATAGGAGAAAGAGAGATTCTGGAGTGAATTAGATGAGGTGATGGAGAGTATTCCCACGGGTGAGAGAGTGGTGATAGGCGCGGATTTTAATGGACATGTTGGTGAGGGGAACACAGGTGATGAGGAGGTGATGGGCAAGTTTGGAGTTAAGGAAAGGAACCTTGAAGGACAGATGGTAGTGGACTTTGCTAAGAGGATGGACATGGGTGTGGTTAACACTTATTTTCAGAAGAGGGAGGAGCATAGAGTGACTTACAAGAGTGGAGGTAGGAGCACACAGGTAGACTACATCCTATGTAGAAGAGGCAATCTGAAAGAGATTAGTGACTGTAAAGTGGTAGTGGGAGAGAGTGTAGCCAGACAGCATAGGATGGTGGTGTGTAGGATGACTCTGATGGTCTGTAAGAAGAAGAGGTCAGAGATAGAGAAGAAAACCAAGTGGTGGAAGCTGAAAAAGGAGGAATGTTGTGAGGAATTTAGACAGAAGTTGAGGCAGGCTCTGGGTGGTCAGGTAGTGCTGCCAGATGACTGGGAAACTACAGCAGAAGTGATCAGGGAGACAGGGAGAAAGGTGCTGGGTGTGTCATCTGGAAGGAGGAAAGAAGATAAGGAGACTTGGTGGTGGAACGAGGAAGTTCAGGATAGTATCCAGAGGAAGAGGTTAGCCAAGAAGAAGTGGGACATGGACAGGACTGAAGAGAATAGACAGGAATACAAGGAGTTACAGCGCAGAGTGAAGAGGGAGGTGTCTAAGGCCAAGCAGAAGGCATATGATGAGTTGTACACTAGGTTAGACACTAGAGAAGGAGAGAAGGACTTGTACAGGTTAGCTAGGTAGAGGGATCGAGATGGGAAGGATGTGCAGCAAGTTAGAGTTATTAAGGATAGAGATGGAGGGGTGCTCACAAGTGAGGAGTGTGTACAGAGGAGATGGAAGGAGTACTTTGAGGAGCTGATGAATGAGGAAAATGAGAGGGAAAAAAGAGTAGAAGGGATGAACTCTGTGGAACAGAACGTAGATAAGATTAGAAACGATGAAGTCAGGAAGGCTTTGAAGAGGATGAAAAGTGGAAAGGCAGTTGGTCCTGATGACATCCCGGTGTTGGTCTGGAAGTGTCTAGGAGAGGCAGCAGTGGAATTTTTAACTAGTTTGTTCAACAGGGTTTTAGAGAGTGAGAGGATGCCTGAGGAATGGAGAAGAAGTGTGTTAGTGCCGATCTTTAAGAATATGGGTGACGTGCAGAGTTGCAGCAACTATAGGGGGATAAAGTTGATGAGCCATACAATGAAGCTATGGGAAAGAGTAGTGGAAGCTAGGTTAAGGAAGGTAGTGGAAATTTGTGAGCAGCAGTATGGCTTCATGCCCAGAAAGAGCACAACAGATGCAATTTTTGCTCTGAGAATTTTGATGGAGAAGTATAGGGATGGTCAGAGGGAGTTGCACTGTGTGTTTGTAGACTTGGAGAAAGCGTATGACAGGGTGCCAAGAGAAGAGCTGTGGTACTGTATGAGGAAGTCAGGAGTAGCAGAGAAGTATGTCAGAGTGGTGCAGGACATGTATGAGAGGAGCAGGACAGTGGTGAAGTGTGCTGTAGGTCAGACAGAGGAGTTCAAAGTGGAGGTGGGACTGCATCAGGGGTCGGCTCTGAGCCCCTTCCTGTTTGCTATAGTGATGGACCAGTTGTCAGAGGAGGTCAGACAGGAGTCTCCTTGGACAATGATGTTTGCAGATGACATTGTGATCTGTAGTGAGAGCAGGGAGCAGGTGGAGGAAAGCCTGGAGAGGTGGAGGTTTGCGCTGGAGAGAAGAGGAATGAAAGTCAGTCGTAGTAAGACTGAGTACATGTGTGTGAATGAAAGGGAGGGAAGTGGAAGAGTAAGGTTACAGGGTGAAGAGGTGAAGAAGGTACAGGAGTTTAAGTACTTGGGGTCAACAGTCCAGAGTAATGGAGAGTGTGGGAAAGAGGTAAAGAAGCGAGTGCAGGCAGGTTGGAATGGGTGGAGAAAGGTGTCGGGAGTTCTGTGTGATAGGAAAATATCAGCGAGAATCAAGGGGAATGTGTACAGGACAGTGGTGAGAGCGGCCATGCTGTATGGTTTAGAGACAGTGTCACTGAGGAAGAGACAGGAGTCAGAGCTAGAGGTAGCAGAGCTGAAGATGTTGAGGTTCTCTTTGGGAGTGACTAGATTGGACAGGATTAGGAACGAGTACATCAGAGGGACAGCTCATGTTGGACGTTTGGGGGACAAAGTTAGGGAGGCCAGATTAAGATGGTTTGGACATGTTCAGAGGAGGGAGAGTGAGTATATTGGTAGGAGAATGTTGGACATGGAGCTGCCAGGCAGGAGGCAAAGAGGAAGGCCAAAGAGGAGGTATATGGATGGAATTAATGAGGATATGAAGCTAGTGGGTGCAAGTGTTGAGGATGCAGAAGATAGGGATAGGTGGAGAGAGATGATTCACTGTGGCGACCCCTGAAGGGAAAAGCCGAAAGAAGAAGAAGATTGTTCATTCATTCATTCATTCATTCATTCATTCATTCATTCATTCACTCATTGTCTACCGCTTATCCAAACTATTCTCGGGTCACGGGGAGCCTGTGCCTATCTCAAGCGTCATTGGGCATCAAGGCAGGATACACCCTGGACGGAGTGCCAACCCCGCAGGGCACCTTGTATATTGTAAAATTGTTAATAAACAGACCTTGTTTTAAAAAAAAAAAAAAAAAATGACATCCACATGAAAGACAGCACTCAGGTTTCCCAGCAGAACATCACCCAGAGTATCACACTTCTTCCACAAGCTCACTTTCCTCCCATGGTGCATCCTGGTGCCATCTTTTCCCCAATCGAGTGACACACACACAGTCATTCACATGACGTAAAAGAAAATGCTATTGATTATTGAGTCTTCCACTACTCCATGGTCCATTTCTGATGCTCACATGCCTATTGTAGGTGCTTTCAAGCTGTTTCGTTTTAAGCTGTTCTGATCAGAGTCGGCATAAACGGTCTCAGAATGGTTCACTGCATCTCTTCTGTGGGATCAGACCAGATGGGCTAACCTTCACTCCCCACATGGATCAGTGACTCTGTTGCTGGTTCACCACTTGTCCTTTGCTTGGACCACTTTTGGTAGGTACCAACAACTGAGGGAACACCCAACAACTATTTCTTCTGCTTCTAACACGTCAGCTTCACTTGCTGTCTAATAATCCCCATTAAAAAGTGCCATTGTATTGAGATAATCAATGTTACTGACTGCACATGTTAGTGGTTTTCATGTTTTTAAACATGGTGGCTTAATGGTTAGCACATTTGAATCCTCTGGGGGTTTGATTCCCCATTGTATTGAAATAGTTATATAAAAATATGTGCATTCATTATTCTAACTCATTTAAAAATGTGTTTTATATTCAAGTGTATAGGCATTTAATCCTTTCATGCATTTTCTCCATACTAAAGATTGTCTTTCAGGAGATAAATGATCACTTGAGGTCATAACTATAATTTAACATACAACAGGATCCTGATTTCTCTTGCAGTGTGTCTCTGGTATTTTTTTATTTTTTTTTTATTTTTTATTTTTTTTACAAACTTTCAAATCACAAAATTAAAAACAACAACAACAACAAAAAAAAAGCCAGACTCCATCTGCATCTTCGAAAAATGAATATTGTTTATTTAACTTTAGAAATCAGCTGCATCATGCAACAGCAGAAATCACATGAATTCTTTACATGTCAAAAATATTGTTATATTAATTTGTTTTATTTCAAGCATGATGTTTCACTCATGGTATTGCTACACATGGACAATTCATTTACTTATTCATATAAGTAATATTTAGGAAAAAGTCATGCATTTTCATCTAGAGTCTATAGAATCTGGATATTTAAAAAAAAAAAAAAAAAAAAGAATTTGTGCATGAAAGGCAATTCAGTAGTTCATTAATGATTTGGGAACTCAGTTAAAATAGTTTTTTTTTTATATTTATCTCCTTATATTATCACACTATATATTTAAATACGTGTTTACAGAAAATATCAATATCAATATCTGGCATGAACTAAATCACAAAACAACAATCCATATGATTATACTGAACCTCATCCAAAATGCAGAAATTAGTACAAATAACATCACTGATTAGAACAGTGCTCTACATATGAACATACACCAAAATAAATACATTAAAGGTGTACAAATAAAACAATAGAGATTTGTATAAAAATCATGTGCGTCTTTATATCATATTCCTGCTTTGGTCTTCTACGCCCTTTTCCCTGCAAATCCTAGCAATGTTTTTGTTTTCTCCAAAAAGATTCACAGTACAGTCACAATCAGGGCTTCTGAGACTCACAGAGATCTGGCCATGAACATGAACTCTGGTCATGTGATTTGATCCTCTCCTCTCCTATTTCATATGGACATTGAGGGGAAAAAAATAATAAATAAATAAATCAGCCACGTCACTCTGCTAGAGAGACCATTAAATATGTGTTGTAAAAGTGTGTTGTAGCAGTAGGTCTGAGGAAGATTCGGAGATCAGCAGTAAAACCGCTTCAAGATCCAATGGTTAAACGGTTAGAAGTCTTAAAATGATGCCGATTTTACTGAGAAGTATAAAGGCCACCTATGAGAGACAATAAGATCTGTGTTTACATTATTCTGTTACATGTTTTAATAGAATTACTGTTACATTTTTCAGTCTCTCGCCATAAGATCATTATACGTTTCAGCACACCAGCTGACTCTGATATTTTGTGTAAGACTTTCCACCATTTTGGTTATTTTTAGCTGATCTGCTTTCGTCTAAGAAGCTAACACCACCACGGGGTGGGATTTCTGATAGCACTGAAAGTTATTTATATGCTGACAAAACAAAACAAAACAAAATGATTTACATCCACTGTCTAAAAAGGAGAATCTCTCAGCTTGGAATTTAAAAAACCTCCAGAGGGACTGTATGCCACACTGCGGACAGAAAACCTGTGGGAGATTTAGACTAGGCTGCTTCAGTAAAAACTCTGAGGTGACGGCTTGTCCGATTTGAGTCAATACCTCAATGTTTGTTAGTTTGAATTCAGCTGCTGTTGCTAAATGGCAGTTGATATAAACTAGTAATATATCAAGTTGTTTGTGTTTTTATTATATAACTAATAGCCTCCTACTCAGTCAGGTAACTCGCTAGTTGAACTCACAAGTGAACATTAGCTATGTTAGCTAGCTGCTGAGTTGTATACAGGTTTAGTAGTTAATTCGGGTTATTGAGCTGATCGGGGGGGGGCATGGTGGCTTAGTGGTTAGCATGTTTGCCTCACACCTTGGCATCTCTAAATTGTCCGTAGTGTGTGATTGCATGAGTGAATGAGAGTGTGTGTGTGTGTGTGTGCCCTGTGATGGGTTGGCACTCTGTCCAGGGTGTATCCTGCCTTGATGCCCAATGACGCCTGAGATAGGCACAGGCTCCCCGTGACCCGAGAATAGATCGGATAAGCGGTAGACAATGAATGAATGAATGAGCTGATCAGAGCTACAACAAATAGAGGTTTTATAAAAACTGTTGTGTCCAGGGTTCCTTTGCATACTGGTGCACTGTCTATGAGGAAATCTTGGGTGTTGGCATCTAGAGTTTCTGAGGATTTACATCCTTGCTGTTTTGAACAATGCTAAAAACATTAAAATATGACATGCTAAAGCCCCACTTTCTGCCATGATACTGAGGAAACAGAATGTTTTTTTAAAACTTTTGTGCCACCCTAAGAATGACTAAACCCACAGGGGTCCAAAGGTTGCTTGTAAATATTTCAACTCATCAGGAAATCATGTTTGAAACATGAGTATAAAAGGAAACATTGGTTAAACCCTGCCTTGCTGCTTCCACTAGTAAAGACAGATGAATGAGATGGAAGTATTGCACAAACAAAGAATGCTACGTATATATGCAGTTTAAAATAAGCAACAGTGCACTTTAAACGATCGCTCCTCTCTATTTATACCGTGTGTACGTGACTGTAATAGTTGTCACCTTTATGGCCTGCGTCAGTGCTGTAATTTAAGCTCAGAGGAAAGGGGATGTAAAGAATGACCTCAGATTTGACCTGTGATGTGCAATTCGTGAAGTTGCTCAGGTCAGAAATGCCGTTAAATCTCAGAAGATCTCGATGGGGTGTTCATCATTCGTTAGCAGTGTGTGTGTACAGTCCTAACCTATAAATAATCCATTTTACACTACTTTGACAGACGAATGGCCACATGCTGCTCGTTGTGTGTGTGTGTCGGTGTGTGTATGTGCATGAGGCTCCAGTTTGGCTGTGCCTCAGATAAAGGCCAAGCATTTATAGCCTCCCTGTTTCTCTCCAGAGGACTTAGCTGGGTTTCTATTGATAGCAATGAACACAGTCCTGTTTTCCAGATCAGCCATCCAAAATATCAGCATGTTACACACCTACATTGAACGTGCACATACAGAAGTGTCTGTCAATCCGTTTGGCATTATCGATTCTGTGCATGTTGCTGTTAGATTGCAGCTTGGCTCATCCTCTAGTAGAGCTGAGAAAGGCCCAGAGCTGAACATACACACACCAGGAGGAGGCTGAAGCTGAGCATGACTATAGCGCTGCCAGAGCGGTACACAGTACGGCCCTTGTGTGGCTGCACTGGTCTGAAGGTTTTTGTCATGGGCTTACCATCCCGGAACTTCAAGTAGGAGAATGCTGAGAGCTGTGTAGTGAGAAATAGACACACAGCATGTTAAACTCACAATGCAGTTTGATATCCCATTTATATATATATATATATATATATATATATATATATATATATATATATATATATATATATATATATATATATATATATATATATATATATATATGTACACACTGGTGTATATTAGTATCTGTAATGTAAGCATCTCACCTGCTCTTTGCTCAGTGGGATGGGGATTTCAAACACAGTCCAGACCACTGCTTCAGTGCAATGAGGTGTGGTCAGAGAACCTTCATAGCGATAATACTTGGTCATGTTCTCCTCACT
>JAUCMX010000027.1:10940737-11010610 GCA_033459395.1 Hemibagrus guttatus
TTTGTTGGATCGGATCACACGGGCCAGCTTTCGCTCCCCACGTGCATCAGTGAGCCTTGACCGTCCATGATCCTGTCGCCGGTTCACCACTGTTCATTCCTTGGACCACTTTTGATAGATACTGACCACTGCAGACCGGGAACACCCCACAAGAGCTGCAGTTTTGGAGATGCCCTGATCCAGTCGTCTAGCCATCACAATTTGGCCCTTGTCAAACTCGCTCAAATCCTTACGCTTGCCCATTTTTCCTGCTTCTAACACAACAACTTTGAGTACAAAATGTTCACTTGCTGCCGAATATATCCCACCCACTAACAGGTGCCATGATGAGGAGATCATCAGTGATATTCACGTCACCGCTCACTGCTCATAATGCTATGCCTGATCGGTGTATACAGTAGATTAATTGTTATTGGTTTTAGCTATTACTTTATTTTCTATAACAGAAGCTCAGACATTGGGGCTGTCTGCAAGGCAAGTCATATGTATATATTAGTGTAGTGGTCTCATTCTAATCAATTCTTATTTTCTCATTCTATATCAATGATATACTAAAGCAATTATCTGTGAAACTTGATTTCACATACAGCTACATGACAAAATCTTTACATTATACAGTACTTGCATTTATAATATATATGATTGATTTATTAATTCAGATTTCAGACTGAGCTCCTACTCGCTCCTGAAACTCAAACCCTCCCACGTAGATCCAACCTTAATCAAACACACCTGCAACGGCACTCCTGTTAATTCCCCTGAGTGCTGTTTAATGAAAGACTATGTAGACATTTTTGTGGTTTTTACTTAGTATTCATTGTGACTGGATTAATCTGAGGATCGGTCTGCGGGTCAAGACTTCCATTCACCAAATTTGTAACTTGGGACTTATTCTGCAGTTACTTATTCTGCAGTTACATAATTGTGACATATAGAGTCACAATAATCCATAGATGTTACCGAATTACATTTCTAAGAGGAAAAATGCTTTTTTGATTTACTGGATATTTGTTATTGTGTGCTTTATTTATTCTGCAAAGACTTTTGACTATTAGGAGAAATTCTAATAACCTCACAGGAGCATTTCTGAGTATGAGCAATGATTTGTGGCCAAAAAACATCGTCCTGAGTCATCTTCTAAGATGTCACATGAAACACAAGCTTTGTTTGTGTGAGCGGAGAAAACAAGGGACCACGCGTGAAGGCCTGAAAGGCAACAGACATCAGTACAGATGTGTTTTTATTCCTGATCTGATTGTGTGGAGAAGGCGAGGGGTGTAGGAAAGTGATCAGAAAGAAAGCTCATATCACAACACAGCAGCAAGCCTCAGCTCAGCATCACTCTGCATGTAGTTTGACCAGTGCATCATCTTTTGAACAGATGTACAGTTTATTTATGAGGACACTTTCCGATTCACTGCCAGTAGAACCTTTTAACTGATCACACAATGAGGATAAAACATTTGTGACATTTATCTTCTGCTCTGTTTGCTCATCAGAAAACTTTTTAATAATAATGATGATGCTGAGAATCCTTCCAATTATCTTGTGCTTATTATGTGCTATACACCAATCAGGCATAACATTATGATCACTGAGAGGTGCCGTGAATAAGACTGATTATCTCCTCATCATGGCACCTGTTAGTGGGTGGGATATATTAGGCAGCAAGTGAACATTTTGTCCTCAAAGTTGATGTGTTAGAAGCAGGAAAAATGGGCAAGCGTAAGGATTTGAGTGAGTTTGACAAGGGCCAAATTGTGATGGCTAGACGACTGGATCAGGGCATCTCCAAAACTGCAGCTCTTGTGAGGTATTCCTGGTCTGCAGTGGTCAGTATCTATCAAAAGTGGTCGTATAATGTTATGCCTGGTCAGTGTATGAGTGCAGGATGCAAACTTTTGACATAAACAGTGTGAGATGAAGTGATCAAGGACAACTAATAAGGCCTGATTATATTAGGGAAGCTCATACAACTTATCCAATAAACTTTTTTGTGTCTTCCAAACATTTTTACATACTGTGAATAACATGCGTAGTGAATATCAGCTCTGTTACACTCATGTGCAGGCTTATATACTTTCATGGCAACATTAATATTTCAATATTACTCTATCAGTGGCAGCTGGATGCTGGTGGAGTGATGTTAGACAGTAGAAATCTAATAATAGCTTCCAATTAAACTGTTAGTATTATTACTAATTATTCCAAATTATTCTACACACACTAAAAGACAGATAATCATAATCAGTCACAGACAACCATAATCCTTTTAGGTATATGGCCCTACTGGGTTTGGTACTGAGTTACTGGGTCTTCTTTAAACTTCCGCTATAAAGACTGAAGCTTAGCCCTGCTAGCCCATTTATACCAACGGTTTCTGCTATACTATTTCTCAAAATCCTTTCCATAACAGATTTTAACCTGGTTTATGTGCTTGATTAACCCCTTACCAGAATGTCCGTTGTTTTCCAGGATGCTGCTGAAGGCTACTTGGTAGCTGTGGAAAACGAGCGGTGTGAGTTTGTGGTCCAGCTTGGTTTTCCTGGTCACTATATTAATGGGTGACTGTCTGTTTTTCGTGCAGTCTTCATGCACCTCATGCCAAGAATCTGGTCCTGTAGCAAACACGGTGGAAACGTAATGACCTTTATGTGTGCACTAGTGTTGTTCCTATGATTATATCTCCTATAAACTCTTCTGTTATTTCTTTCTAAACTTCGTTCAGTTATGCAGCACAGAAACGATGACCTTACCTTTGCAGTGTGAATCACAGGTCACCTGGGACTGATAACACCAATCTCCTGATAGAGAGACAGACATGACTCATATTAGCATGATTAGCAGATCATTGTCAACTTTCAGTGCAATTTTGAAATTCAGTGCCATGTATGTGTATAAATGTGTTATCTACCTGATAAGAGTGCCTTTATTTGATCCTGCTTTTCTTATATGGTTCTCTATAGCATCAATCTTTTATGACTTATAGAACACCTACAACAAATGATTTTGTCAAGCGAGACTGTTTTATTATAAGAACCAACATTCATCAACGTTAGAAGTATAACAAATTATAGCTCTTGTTGTTTTTGTTTTATATGCAGTCATCGGTTATATCTATAACGTTCACAGATTTGACCTTATGGATAGCTATACAGTAATGTCATATTAGCGCAAGAATAACAATATAATATAATAATAATGTTCTCTCATATTTCTGTTCTCAGTTATAAAAATGTTACGAATACACACATTCTCAGTGTTTCTTGTTGCATTTTTAAATACTTCAGAATAATGGTTTGTTTTCTGTCTTATAGATATCCAGCCATCCATCCATTTTCTGTACCACTTAATCCCAGGGGACTCAGGGCAAAAGGCAAGAGACACCCTGGACTGGACAAACCAATTGCAAGGCACAATTACACACACACTACAGGTCATTTAGAGATGCCAATCAGCCTACAATGCATGTCTTTGGACATGGAAAATCACTGAAGCATGGGGAGAACATGCAAACTCTGCCCAAAGAGGGCAGATGTGGGAATCGAACCCCCAACCCCCGAGGCGAGTATACTAACCACTAAGCTCCCCCCCATACACCCCCCCCCCCCCTCTTGTGTGTCAAGATCTGTAATAATTATATAATATTGAAAAACTATAAAAACTGGTTCCTATATGAAGCATCTAGCAAGTTTCATTTCTTGACTTCAGACTTAAATAAGAAATAAAGAATTGCCCTAATCTAATCACACCACATCATCTGACCTGTACTGGATTCCTCTTTAGAAAGGAACTGATATGTAGGACATGAGGCCACTTCAAGCAGACATGAGCATTTTCTAAATTGTACACACCAGCAGTGTTACTGATCCTGCTTGTATGTGATATTCATATATTTACACGTCACTGTGCTAGTCCCAGGGTCCTAAACACAATCCTGTTCAAGCTAAGATGACTTTATCTCCCAGTCATATCCTTGCAAGTGTGTTAAGCTGGCTAGCTTTCTTTGCTTACTTGGCTGACTAATGAGTTAATCCTGGCTGCTATTCTCCATCGCAATACTGAAATTCAGTCTGTACAACTAAACTAAACAGCAACCAGAATGCAAGCCAGAATGCTTTAGAACGTTTTTGAGGCTCAGTGCAGCTTTATCCTGCATGACAGATAGCGCTGTTTGTCTGTTTAGCCTTCATATTTTAACAGGGCTTGATCATTATTTTGGTTCATGACTAGCCTAAGTCTGTCACTCTCTTCAGAAATTCATTACGCTTACATCATATAAATAGCGTTACAGTTTATGATAGGGCTCAACTTGTGTAGGCTGCGTATAGGGAAGGAACCGAACTGATACTGCACTGAAAATACTGCACCTCTTTTTGACTGGTGCACCGGTACCACTACTCCAACACACTCTGTTCTCTGTCATACAGCTATTGTGCTCTCATTTCTTTTTTGTTTGTTTTAGCCAATTCCCACCCACCAGGTAGGTCTCCTCGTCATACAACAGCTAACATCCAGAAAGGGCAAAGGCTAACACGGGCTTCCTCTTATACACATGAAGCCAGTCACTTCACACCTACATCAAAGGGCAGCGCAACATGCAAGAAGGAAATCCGATCTATTCTTGTGTCATGGGGAGCCTGTGCCTATCTCAGGCGTCATTGGGCATCAAACACCCTGGACAGAGTGCCAACCCATCGCACACACACTCTCATTCACTCACGCAATCACACACTATGGACAATTTAGAGATGCCAATTAGCCTACAATGCATGTTTTTGGACCAGGGGAGGAAACAAGAGCAAACCCCCGAGGCACAGGGAGAACATGCAAACTCCACACACACGGCGGAGGCGGGAATCAAACCCCCAACCCTGGAGGTGTGAGGCAAACGTGCTAACCACCAAGCCACCGTGCCCCCATATGCAGTTTATGTCAAGGGAAAATGCAAGCATGTAGCCCAAACCACTTGGTTAAAAATTCTAAATATATCTGAATTGTCGAGCTCAGCCTTGTGATTAAAATGCCTGCATTATGTATCACCATGGGAGTGAGAACTGTAATTCTAACCTATAGTTGGGCTGAAAAATAACTCTAATGAAACTGATAAACTGTACATTCAGCCATTTTAGGTTGTTTTATATTCAGTCTGCAAACTAGAACCTTGTGAAAGTCAAACTGTAGACAATAACAGTTCATTCATTCATCCTCAGAAAGAGCTTCATCCTGCTCACGGTCATGGAGCCTTTCCCAGAAACAATGTGGAATACAGCATGGATGGGTTTCATCACGGAGACCTAATTATTTATTTTAAGCTTTTATTTTGACCCATTATTAAAGTCTGTGAGTCTCAAAGTGGCGCCTGGGGACTCACAGGGTGTCTGTAAAGCAGAAGCAGGGGGTCTGTGCTTTTATTATTAAATTTTTATTATTTTATATATTGAGTTATTATAGTTTATGAATGTGTTTAATACAAACCTCAATAACTTAAAACCATATGAGCCGTCAGATAAATAATGTCAGATTGGGATCTAATGTGTCTTTGGAAGGTTCAGGAAAAGTTCTATGGCTGTAATAAAAATATTATTGTACATATTTATCTAATGTTGATTAAATAAAACTCTAAATCTCTATTTAAAGAGGTTCCTGACTACATTCCAAATGAAATTTTATATTATTATTTTATATTAGAATATTATTATTGGCTCATGTTATGCAAATAAATTGTCACATTTCATAGTCTATTATCATGTTCATACGGTGCATCATTTAATAAGCAGATTTTTGGCACTGAGTCTCTGGAAAGCCGTGCATCTCATCAGTGCTCATTTTGATCTTTTGAGCATTGCAGAACAAAAGAAAGGCCAACAATACAGCGGCCCTCGCAGCTGGTTCCTGCTGTCTAGGAAAATAAACCAAATTCCAGAGAGCCGAAAAAAGGCGACGTTCTGCACGTCGACCATCAGGCTGTCTCTGAGGTATTATTAAATTATTTTTTATTTATTTCTTCTGGGTCAGTTTGAACTATCCCCTGAACATATTAGAATTTTAATCCTGATTCATTAATACATCATTTTAAAGGAAAGATTGCCTGTCTGGTCCGATCCCACAGAAGAGTTACTGTAGTACAAATTGTTAAAAACATTAATGCTGGCTAATAGAAAGGTATTTAAACACACAGTGCATCACAGCTTGCAGTATATTGGGTTGTGTAGCTGCAGACTGGTCAGAGTGCCTGTGCTGATCCCTTCACGCCACTGAAATCATCTGTAATGGGCATGTGAGCATCAGAACTGGACCATCGAGCAATGGAAGAAGTTGGCCTGGTCTTAGGAATCACATTGTCTTTAACATCTTTTGAATGGGGAGAAGGCAAGCAGGTGGAGGTAGTGTGATGCTCTTGAGTGCTGGCATTAATGTGAATATTAATCTGACACGTACCACGTACCTAAACATCGTTGCAGACCAAGTGCACACCTTCATGGCAAGAGCAGGATAATGCTCCCAGCTACACTGCAAAAATTATTCAGGAATGTTTTGAGGAGTTGGAGGTGTTGGCTTGGCCTCCAAATTCCACAGATCTCAATCTGATTGAGCATCTGTGGGAAGTGCTGGACAAATAAAGCCCAATCCATGGATTCCACCTCAGAGCTTAGAGGATTTAAAAGATCTGTTGTTAACATCTTGGTGCCAAATACCAGAGCACACCTTCAGAGGTCTTGTGTAGTCCATGTCTCCACATGTCAGAGCTGATTTAGTGGCAGAAGGGAGACCTACACAATATTAAGCAGGTGGGGGAAGTGGCAGTTCAGTGGGTAAGGTGTTGGCCTAATGGTTTATTGGGTTGTGAGTTTGAATCCCAGGTCCACCAAGCTACTGCTGTTGGGCCCTTGAGCAAGGTCCTTAACCCTCAATTGCTCCGTTGTATAAATTATAGGAAAATTTCTCAGTTAATACACTCTTAGAAATTAATGTACTATACGGGACAGAAGATCCAGGAAAGTTTTTAAAAAGCTGCTGTATATCAGTGGCCCTTAAGGTACAAAAGCAACCAAATGGTAGATAATACTTCACTGACAAAATGTCTCCTTATCTACAGAATCTTCTTTCACACTAGTCACGTTCTGTTGTACAATACTGAACATCTCCAGTTTATTTTCATTACTGCAGTTACAGTCTTATCATGCTTACAGTTAAACTTTCTACATTTGTCATTCTACACTTGCACAACTGTTGTACTGTATTGCACCCACATTCTTATCATCCTCTATCACTTTTTCCCCTCAGAAACGTTTAGATCATTAGAATCACGATAAACCCTTTAAACTTGATCTATTGCAAGAATACTACGTTCCTCCTCAGTTCACAAGTTGCTTTCTTGGTACATCACAGAAACTCTCTTTGCTCATCATGACACAGACTTGCTTGTGCTAAGCTTGAACAATTGCAGAGCACAGTCATCATACAGCTGCTAGTTTTCTTCTTCTTACTGTATGTGGAACACGAGAATGAGTCTGTATGTACATGTTAACTGTTTCATTTGAAGTGATGCTTGGACCAAACACTGAGATGAATCTCTAATACATTTTTAAAGTGTATGGCGAATAGCGTGATGCATGAGAAATGTCTACTCAAGAGCTCCAAGCAAAGATACAGTCTAGATTATTTTTAGAAGTGTGCACACACCTTTTCTGGTGCACATCATCTTATCTCACCTACCTTTTGTCTCATCGAGGATCTAGAGGACGCAGTGTACCTTAACTCAATGAGCTCAGATAATGTCACATTAGAGGAACCTTAGAGGAACATTCGAGAATATGGACGTCGCTCGGCGCTTTCTCTACATCATCACGTCACCTGAGCAGACCCAAGGTGCGCAACGCGCGCGTTCTACCTCACCTGCTTTTGTAACATGCCACCACAAAATGAGACAGAATTGAGCTCAGCATTTCGCTTGCTTGCTAAGGACACAGATCATCCCTGATTCGTCTGACGCACAGCCACCGTTTTTCGTTACACTTCGGAAACCCGTGGTCACACCGCTATAAATATTGGATGCGCAATTCGCAGATGTGGCGCTCGCACAGGTCCGGGCCAAGCAAGCCGCGCTGTTTAGTCTGCGTGAAACTCGGAGCTGGTTTTATAGAAAGCCAAATGGTCCATAAATGATTGATGTGTATGTCTCAAGCAGGGATGCCAATTGACGCATCAAGCACGATTGAGTCATTATAAAAGCGTCTGAAAATATAAAAGTATTACAAAAACATGCAGTTAGAGCATCTAAGGTCAAGATGAATTTATGTGTCCAATTATCTGAGCAGCTTCAATACTGTAATTCTTAAAGGTGCCAAACTGCCAATATGAACTAGAATGATACCATCAGTATATACACTATATGGCCAAGATTTCTGGACAGCTGACCGTCACACCCATATGTGGTTCTTACTCAAACTAATGGGCTGTCTTCGTATGCTGTAGCCTTAGAGTTTCCTTCACTAGAACTAAGATCCCGTTCCATCATGACAATGCTCCTGTGCACAAAGCGAGTTTGATGAAGACAAGCTCTTGTGACTCAGTGGGTAATTCCTCAGAGAGGCACCCCAAAATGTAGTGAACAGCCTTCAAAGAAAAGTGGAGTATATTATAACAGTAAATGAGCACTAAATCATGTGTGGGATGTTCGAAAAGGACCTATGGGTGTGTGTGATGGCCAGGTGTCCATAAACATTTCGATTTAAAAAAAAAAATCTTTAAATTCCTTAGTGGCACGCAAAATACAGGTTTTGGTATTTTTTTTTGAGAGTGTAGGCATGTCCGATTTTTAGTGATGTTTATAGTACAGAAAACAATAAGCCACTAATAATTCTTTAATAAATAATATATATTATATAGGGGGGGCCTATAACTCAAACCCTATAACTCCTCCCTTTTCAGTAGGGCGCAAAGCTGACCAAATGAACACTGACTGTATCAAAATTCCACAATAACTACAGTGTACATTAATGTAAAATTAAAATCATACATGTGCAATGCCTTATTATGTGCAATATAATTTCTTTGACAAGTATTCAAGTAAGGGGGAGCACGGTGGCCTCACACCTCCAGGGTTGGGGGTTCGATTCCTGCCTCCGCCATGTGTGTGTGGAGTTTGCATGTTCTCCCCGTGCCTCGGGGGTTTCCTCCGGGTGCTCCGGTTTCCTCCCCCAGTCCAAAGACATGCATGGTAGGTTGATTGGCATCTCTAAATTGTCCGTAGTGTGTGATTGCGTGAGTGAATGAGAGTGTGTGTGTGTGTGCGTGAGTGAATGAGAGTGTGTGTGTGTGTGTGTGCGCCCTGTGATGGGTTGGCATTCCGTCCAGGGTGTATCCTGCCTTGATGCCCTATGACGCCTGAGATAGGCACAGGCTCCCCGTGACCCGAGTGTAGTTCGGATAAGCAGAAGAGACAATGAATGAATATATTATATATAAAATTTATTATATATTTATAAATTATTAATTTATTAAATGAATTAATTGTCTACCGCTTATCCGATCTATTCTCGGGTCACGGAGAATGATCTCTATCATTATCTCAGGCGCTATTGGGCATCAAGGCAGGATACACCCTGGACGGAGTGCCAACCCACCGCAGGGCACACACACTACTGGCAGTTTAGAGACGCCAATCAACCTATAATACATGTCTTTGGACCGGGGGAGGAAACCGGAGTACCCGGAGGAAACCCCCGAGGCAAACTCCACACACACACACACGGCGGAGGCAGGAATCGAACCCCCGACTCTGGAGGTGTGAGGCAAACGTGCTAACCACCAAACCACCATGCCCCCGATAATCATTAAATGAATTATTTTAAAATACCTGACCATTTCTCTCATACCGAAAGGACCTTCATTAACTTTACTGTTATTAAATATTTTATATAAGCTTGTTAAATTCGAATTTTGGATGACTTTATGGACCTTTTGGCTTTCCACAACCGTTTGGGGTGAAACATTTGCGCGCTGGTGCAGCGGAGAGGCTCAGCGATGTTTCTCCTGCGGTCACACGAGCTGCGCAATGCGGCGACATGTCCCGCCTTTTCTGCTGCACTTTCTAACTTCCTCTCAGAGCTTATAACGCGGTTATGTCCCTGTCATCGGCTGAAGAGGTTGTGATCGATGGCTGATGAGAGAATATGAAGCAGGATGAAAGAACGGGATGTTTCCAGATGGACGGTGGCAGGTGTGTCCGAGCTTTTACGCGCTCATAAGAACGTTATAACAATATTTAGAGTAAACCTATTCTAATGCCAAGGATAGCAATGAAAATGTACAAATCTTTTCACACATGCGCTTTTGTATCCCAGTGCGCGCCTCAATAGAATAAAACCAGTTAATGAGCCCTGTGTCTTTCCAGTTTATCTACGTAATAACAATAACCGGCAACGATTACTCTTAATCTACATCTGTAAGAAAATTATTATTATTATTAATAATAATAATAATAATAATAATAATAATAATAAAAGAACAAATATTTCTAGCTGAACCAGTCGCCAATTCAATTGAGTGACATTAAAACGGTTTGTTTTTAATGCACCTTGAAATAAATACAAACGTAATCTGATCTAAAAAGCCATTAGACTGCTTTAATCCCGGATAATGAATAGACTCACCTGCACCGGTGCACATGCTCCAAACCGATGCGAGAAGGAGAAGACGCGAAATGTGCGCGCACATTGTGGAGCTTCAGCAGCCGAACCAACACACAATGGGACCTTTAATGTGTTGTTGTTGTTGTTTTTCTCCTCTTTTCTTTTTGATAGTGATCGGCTTTCAGGAGTGTCGCGCTTATTTATTAGGCTTTAGTGCGTTTCCGGTGGCACCTCCCTCCAATAAACACGCAGGCGGAGAGCATGACTGCTGATCGATGCGCGTATATCACGCACGGTCCTCACATTCTGCTGTGCGTGTGTGGCTGCACGCCTGCTTTGATGGAATAAAGGTGAAGAATAAAATGAAGGTGGTTTCGGTTAACGGACCCCTACAGGTAGGTGAGGGTCACCGGAGACACGCGTGCGCGACCTGTGTGGGAATTTGCACCTGCATGCACAGTGTGATGCTTCACTGGAGCGCGTCAAGACACACACACACACACACACACACACACACACAATGCTTTCTCTTGCGCTCCGATTACACTGTATTGTTGCGTTATGGAACATCAAAAATATATTAATTTCCAATTACGCGTTGCGCCCCGCCCACCAGCACTGCGTTATTAATTCTGTATTTATTTATTTTTTTCAATCTAATGCATGCCTTAAATAGCTCAAATGCAACTAAGATTAAAACAGTATGATGATTTAGCTAATCTCACACACTCATCTGCGCACATGCTACAGATCCATCCAACTATCCAATCTAACACTCCATCCTGTCCATTGAGCAAGTAACTTGTGTCTTGCTAATTGAAATGACTGTTTTGTACCAGACATATGCACTAATGTTACTGACCCAGAAAAAGTAAAGAGTTAAAAGCTCCAGTTAGACATAGAATTTTCACTAGCTTTCCTGCATCACAGAACTGTTTATTTATTTGAATGAAAAGATGATGTGATAATGAACTATTCTTTAACCTTCACCTTCAAGCGTCGTCATGAACTCACATTTGGTGTGCATACTGGTTATAGGGAATGAAGACGTGTATTGTGACGTTAAGTTAAGTAGCATTTATCTGTCACATATACACATTACTGCACAGTGAAATTCTTGCCTCACATATCCCATCCTTGGAGGGTTGGGGTGAGAGTGCAGGGTCAGCCATGATGCAGCGCCCCTGGAGCAGGGAGGGGGTTGAGGGCTTTGCTTAATGGCCCAACGGTGGCAGCTTGAATCGTGGGACCTTTTGATCGACAATCCAGAGCCTTAATCACTTGAGCGACCTTTCATACACACACTCATACACAATAACAGAATAAAACATAATACATTTTTAATTCCTCTCTCTCTCTATCTCTCTCTCATATCAAACAAATGTTTGGATAATTAAACCTGAATGACCCATAAGGAAATTAAGAGCCAGTGTAATTTCCGCCCGTCTGATTCTCTTCCCTCAGCTACTGTTTATCTAATAATAACTTAGATATTGTAAGCTTTTAGCTTTATTTCTCAGGCTCATTGCACACAGCTTTCAGCGAAACAGTGTTTGGGAAATAATTAGTTTGGCAAGTGTATAGTTTTAAGATTCAAAAACTCCAATACAACCACAAATCAAGCTACTAACTCACAAAATAACATGAGTATACATAACAGACGTGATATAATTATAGATCTGAGTTTTCTTTTTTTTATCATTTCAGATTTTTGGTGTAATTATATCAGTGTAGTCCCGAGACTGACTCTTGTTCTCTCTTCACACCCAGTGATTGCAAAATTTACCGAGACCTGTCTTGAAATGTCAGTAAAAGGAGAAAATGACAAAAGAACAAAAATATTTGACAAAAGGAAATCCCATACCGATCAGTACATCAACAAAACTGAGGTGGGGCTTCCTGTGTGCCAATCAGTCACTCTAAGCAAATAAAATCCACAATAAATACAGTCACTGCCCTTATTCTCAGCACACGGCTCCTACCGGCATCTTTGCATCTTTAATTAAATGCCTAATGTCTCTCAATTTATTATTAGTGTGGTTTTTCTAGTCAGTATTGATTTTATTATCCCAGATGGCAGCCCTTAATGCTCTCTGCTTTAAATACACAATATATGAAACAGAGAATATGTCCAGTGAAGAATACAACGTTGATTTTTCCAAACTAGCTCATGCTCATCGTCTGTTCTGTAAAAAAAAAAGCAAAATATAATTGAATTTCACTGTTGGACATAAATGACAGTCCAGTGGTATAGCTTAAATAAGTTAAGTTCACTTTCTCAGGTGAAACTTACTAAAAATATATACAGTGTATCTCCCTTTGAATGCATCACTATTAGCACTTTTACAGTTATACTTAACAGTTGTTGGTAAATTTATTGTGTGTATTCGTTCTTGTGTACTATTTTAATAATATAATAATGCAAAGTTACAAAATGCTAAGCAACCAGTGTTAATGTATTCATTGATAGCGGCTTCAAAGCACTTTTGTATGTCGCTCTGGATAAGAGCGTCTGCCAAATGCCAAATATGTAAATGTATTAAAAGGATCACTAGTATAGAATATCACTACACTGTGTTTTTGTATCTAGGGTTCCTATCTACTGCAGCATGGAGAATTTATAAGTGTCTAGTGAGGTGATTTGAAAGGTTAAATGTTGGTGTGATCCTGTAGGAACTGTCATCCAGTAGCCTTCAGATCATAGCTCAGGAGCGTGAAGCACAATCTTTAACGTAGGCTTGCTGACATCTACTGGGATACTGTTGGAACTACATCAGGATATCAGACTCCTGAATGCTGAGTGTGAATGTGTTATAAGAAGGACAACACAAATCAAATCCCTGGACAACTCAGTTGTGTCAGCCCTGGTTTAGACACTAAAGCTGATCAGCCCTGATTTGTCAACCCCTGGTTCTATTTGTCATTTTTGTGGCCATTCCACCACTAACGCTGAGAGAACCTCAACACAAGTGCATGAGATTTTCTTGCACATAAGGCAATAGTCAATAAATACCCAAGGGTTTTTACTTGTATGTGTAAAACATTTATTGAAAAAGTTTTTTTTTCAAATAAAACCACCAAACACCAAGCTGTTGTCTACAATGTCATGACCCTTTAAGTTCTTTCTTTTCTTCTAAAAATAAATAAATCAGTTATACCACTGAAGAACTGCACATGTCTACAAAAGGAATGAAATGTTAAAGGTATTAAAGTATTTATGAACTTATAAAAGTATATTTAGTTGTTTTTTTTATTCTGGTAGTATTCGAAAATAATTATATCTAACTGATTTACAGGCCGCATCCTCAACAGATTAACAAAATTCAACAATATGAACAATATTAACAGAAATAAACACAAAGTCAGAAATGACAAAAATGGTTCACAAACTACTTTTTCCTTTCCTGAACAAATAAAACATTAAAAACTCCAATAACAGATGAATCATCTATGTGTTCAATCTCTTTGACTCCCTAATACTTTGAGTATTTGAGCTGTTTTGTTTGCTTTGTGTTACTGCCTGGCCGGCTCTAGTACAGTTGGTAACAGCTGAGAGCTGTACTCACACACAGCAGGAGGAGAGTGAAGCTGAACTCTACAGTAGTTACAGTTGCACCAGAGTGGGAGCGATACACTACCCGCCCTTTACGAGGCTGCACTGGTCTGAAAGTTTTCACCATGGGCTTTTCATCTTTAAACTTCAGGTTGTAAAAATCTGCAAGCTGTACAAGAAGGCAGAAATAGAGAAACACATACACAATTACATCCAGTTCTTTTAAACTACACTGAAGAAGAAGTTGCTTTCGGCTGCTCCCTGTTCGGGGTCGCCACAGCGGACCGACTGGTCCGCACAACAACTTGGCACAGGTTTTACGCCGGATGCCCTTCCTGCCACAACCCTCCCATTTTTTCCGGGCTTGGGACCGGCACTGCATCCAGTGGTTGGGGTTGAGGCATTGGCTGGAATCGAACCCGGGCCTTTCACATTATAGGCGAGAAACCTACCACTGAGCCACCAATGCCTCTCTTTTAAACTACACTACTATACCATTATTGCTGTCACATAACCAGTGAGCTCTACTTTTTTAAAATCTCATACAGTGTCAAAGATCAGTCTCACCTGAGCTTTGCTAAGTGGAATAGGCTCCTTAAACACGGTCCAGATCGCTGTCTCAGAGCAGCCCGGTACGGTCTGAGAGCCTTCATAACGATAGTAGTTCCTCAGCTTCGTCTCAGACATGATCAGTTTGTTCAGGGAGATGTTAAGTTCTGTGTGGTCTTCTAGACAAAATAAAAATAAAAAAGTAGTTACTTATGTATAAAGTCAAATCCCTTGTTTCATATCCAAGTCAAGTCACCAGTGGTCAAGTCCAGCTCAGACAGCAGATGATTTCTTGGCTAATACTACAGAAAATGGTATCTTAGCATGTGAAATTACACATAAAAAACACAAAAAAATTAGTTTTAAGCAGGTATGAAGAAATGCTGTAAAGTAAGAATGCTTTAAGACATAGTGTTAATAGTTTATCTTTATCAGTTAATGAAATGGAATGTAAACAGAGAATAAATCAAATCAATATTTGTTGTGACCAGCCTTTGTCTGCAAAACAGCATCAGTTCTTTTATGTACACTTGCACACAGTTTTTGAAGGAACTCGGCAGGTAGGTTGTTCCAAACATCTTGGAGAAATAACACAGGTCTTCTGTGGATGTAGGCTGCCTCAAATTCTTCTGTCTCTTCATGTATGTAATCCCAGACAGACTAAGTGATGCTGAGATCGGGGTTCTGTGCGGGCAAACCATCACTTCCAGGACTCCTTGTTCTTCTCTACACTGAAGATATTTCTTAATGACATTAACTGTATGTTTAGGGTTGTTGTCCTACTGCAGAATACATCTGGGGCCAATCAGACGCCTTCTTGATGGTACTGCATGATGGATAAGTATCTGCCTGTATTCCACAGCATTGACACCATTAATCCTGACTAAATCTCCAACACCATTGGCAGAAATGCAGCTCCAAACTTGCAAGGAACCTCTAGAACCTGCAGACATTCATTATTGTACGGTCTTCTGCCCTTCGGTAAACAACCTACCACCTGCTACAGCCAAATATTTTGAATTTTGACTCATTAGTCCAGAGCACCTGCTGCCATATTTCTGCACCCCAGTTCCTGTTTTTATTCATAGTTGAGTCACTTAGCCTTGTTTCCACATGGGAGGTATTGCTTTTTGCCACAGTTCTTCCATGAAGACCACTTCTGGCGAGACCTCTCCGGACAGTAGATGGGTGTATCTGGGTCCCAATAGCTTCTGCCAGATCTTTGCTAATGGCACTGCTGGACATCTTCCGATGTCGAAAGGAAATAAGCATGATGTGTGCTTATCTGCTGCATTTTCATTGCGTTTCCTTGGCCAAACACTGTGTCTACAGTACTTAATATTGCCTGTTTCTTTGTGTTTCTTCAAAATAGCTTGAAAGAATATCTTGAAACTCCAGTTTGCTTTGAAATCTTGCTGATGCAGTAAAACTACCTTTGTGCAGTGCTCAGTCTTGCCATGGTGTATGATTGTGGAAGACATGAAACTGTCTTCCACAATCTCACTTTAATAACAGAGTTCTGCTGTTCCTCACCCAGTTTTAAGTCTCCTACACAGCTGTTTCTGTTTCATTTCATTTCAAACGGATGATCATTAGCACCTGCTTAGTATAATTGGTTAATCATACACCTGACTCTGAGCCTAAAAAATCCCTGAATTTTGTGCAAGTGTACAAAGTGTGTAAGTGTAAGAACTGGTGCTGATTTAAACTGAAAGGCTAGTCACACCATATATTGATTTGATTTAACTTTTTCTTCTGTTTGCTCACTTTGCATTTTGAAAATTGATTTTAAAAAATAAACAATTAAAATATATATATTTTTGAAAGCATTCTTACTTCATAGCATTTCTTCACAATAGTTGTTAAAACAGTTGCTGACTGTTGGACATGGGCCAAAAAAAGCATGTGTCACAATGAAAAATGCCTACCTGCATTTTGCACCTTAGCTAGAGCTGCAATGAAGGCACTATACTCCTTGTTTTCAGTGTCTGACTCCTGTCATAAAAATTACATTATACATTTTATGTACAAGAAAACACAGTGGGAAAATTCAGATGGGTGGCAAAAGAGAAACTGGTGGCTCTGTTATACTGTGGGAGCATTGTTCTTCCAAAGTTTGGGTCCACTTATGCACTTAAGCCAGGCTTACAGGTACACAATAAGGCAAATCACACTGTATACCTCATGATCCAAGTGCTCACACTGCATAAATGACAGTGCAAGGTGCCATAGCATGAAAGATAAGTGACTGAGTCACCTGAGTCTGAAAATGTGGCACACAGAGTGATCATGATGGGAGCGGTTGCTTACAGGTTGACTCCACCTCCATCCACAGGACTCACTAAATGCTTTAATAAGTGTGAAAATGATGCAAGTCATATAATACTATATTCACAGTTACCAGATCTAAACCCAATTAAATACCTAGGATACATTTTGGAGAAATGTGTAAAAGTTGAGAATTAAAAGTAAGAATAAAATCTGAGGATCATCAAAACTGAGGAAAAATGTTTATTCCTCCAGTACAGTTCAACAGAGTTGCAGAATTTCTGCTGGCCCAAAACATTACTAAGATACTTTTATGTTACTTTTCCTTTATGATGGCTTAATTGATGGCTATAAGGACATATTAAACATTAACTAAATTGAAGTGAATTGGCTTGTAATTACAGTAGACCATTAAAAGTAAACCTCAAAGAAGAATCCCAAGATAGCTTGTCCAGCTGTGTCGTTCTGTGATTCATCTACAGTAAGGAACTTGTCCTTTATATGTAGGATATGAAGCTGAAAGGGAGAGAGACTTTTTCATTAGTATTAAAGCTGATAAAGCATTATTGTAGAATGTCATGACATAACTTTAACTAACTGGAATAGCCATAGTATAATCAAGAGTAGAAATGTACATGAATGTATATTTATGAGTTTCCAATCACACAACAATCAAAGTTCACTGATTATTTTCCTATAACATTGTCCCAAAACATAACATTTAATACCATGTCTAAACAGATATTTAACATTATTACACACATAACATTCCGCTTGCTCGGTAAAGACCTCTTTGGAAAAAACATGAGCTTGGTAATCAGTGTACTAAAGAGAATCACGACTGTACCTCCATGGGATACTGTTCTCCATCAAGGGTGTGTTCAGACCCAGGGCTGCCACTGCTGCCCCAGTGGAAATCCAGTTGGACAGCCTTATAGATGTGTGAGAGATTTGCCCCAGTCACAGTGGCCCCAAGAGGAATGTCCAGAAAAACTTCAAGGAAATAAGTAATGTGATAAAAATAATCATTCATTTCCCTGAATACTGTCCCTACGATGCCCTGAAAGTGACATTAAAGAAATGTTGATGGACCAGTATCTTACTCCTGAGAAAAACACCTGCTAGATTACAGCTCATTATTCTGTATGCACCAGAAAACACAGCCTCTAATCTAAATATTAGGACACATTTTTAAACTTCTAGGCAACCACAAGTGTCCTAAAAAAGCACAATGCCATAGAATCCTTGCAAGCACTTTAAAGGACTGCTGATTAAATGCCTCTTTTCTCTGAAATTTGCATACTATGTTTAATTTTCACATCCGCTACATTTACTGAAGGCACTGCAGTTACTTCCTGAACAGAAGAAACTGGAGAACTCAGAGAAATCCCATGCGGATATGGGGAGAACATGTGACACAGCCCACCAGGTTTCTTTTTCAGGGCTTCCTACATACCTGTCAGTCTCAGCAGTTCCCACTTGCTTTCCATATGTTTCCCCTTTTCTATTTATTATCACTCTATAGTACATGTAAGTACATGAAGTGTGTGTGTAAAGTCCAGGATTACCAGTTTGTCCATTATTCTTCAGTCTGCTGGTAAACATCTCGCTGTATCCAGTGAATTTGAATGCAGTAAGACTGGCATCTTGCTTAGTTTTTTTGGTCACTATATTGATGGGAGATTGTTTGTTACCACCACACACACCATTGACCTCATTCCAAGCTGCTGGCCCTGCACACAACAGAGAGATTTAACAGGATTAGATGTTTGCTGGTAATAGTTGCGTGGATCTACTGGATATAAAAATAGTCTACCATGCTCACTTCTCTATTATTACCTTTGCATGGCTGATCACAAGACATCTGGGACTGGTAGCACCAATCTGCATGAAGAAAACAATGCAGAGGTGGTACAATGGTATATTTATGTGAGAAAAGGCCCTCAACATACAAATGTTAACAGGCAGAAGCAGTTCAGATTAAGCTAACATAGAACCTGACATAGGGAAAATCAGAGAAATTGATGTTAGAAAGGTGCTTCTTTTGGAACAAGTGCATCAAATACTGCTACCACTTCTTTAACCCTTCCCCTGTTCTGTTTAAACATGCAGATGTTAAAGAAAGTAGTCTGTCTTTCCATGCATGCTTGCTGAGCTCTGGTAAGCCATTTGTTTACAAAATCCACTTTGAGTTCAAACAGTTTATAACGGCACTTAAAAGACATACTGCAATATCTGGAAGACACTTATTTGGAGCGTATGCCCCTGTGCTGTGAACCATGCTGTCCCTGATGGGTGACCTATGTTGGCATATTATTAACTACATTGGGAGTTTGTTCATTGGTCCACAGTCAACATTTTATATTGGCTGTTTATACATCAGTCTTGCTTTGAACTTTTGAAGGTCACAAAAATAAGGGTTTTTTCCTTCATCTGTAACAAACATTACACAACCTGTGAATTCAGGTTTAGTCAGGCAGTAAAAACTGAATACACCATAAAAATCTTAACCTACAGGGTTCTCCATTCAAACAGGAAATTTACCAAATGACCATTTCTTTGCAAAGTCACACTGAGTCAGCTCTCACAACCTGGAAATAACTTCGTAATCCAGGCATGAGGATGATTTTAATGTGGAAGGTAGGAAGGAAGGAAGGAGTGTGGGTGGATGGATGGATGGATGGATAGATAGATAGATAGACAGATAGATAGATAGATAGATACTGTATTGATCCCATGAGGGAAATGCTTGTGTTACAGCAGATTTGTGTTTGATCTGGTTGCATTTTTAATACCTATCAGCTTACAAAATATAATATTTGAAACAATTAAAAAAGGACATGACTCATGTCTTTTCTTATTTGTTTTTTAAGGTTCAGAGGAGCTCAATTTCTCAATTTTAATCCAGTAAGCAATGTTCCCATTTGTTGTTAATAGATACGTTAATAATAACTGTTTATAAAAACAAATATACATGTAAACAATGCTTTCGTGCATTCAATGGTCCATTTAGGCAAAGCCCTGAGTGTGATGTGATAGCCTCGGTCTACCTGTTACTATTATCTCATCAAACTCGCTTGCACCACCTGCTGGTGAAGCGGACAAGCAGCAGGTGTCGATTATGCATCGATGTTCGATTGCTCTTCCTGCGATACCCGGATGTACGTTGAATTTCTTGGTGAATTTGAATCACTGAATTTGTGGTTTTTATTTTTAACATTTACATGTGTCGCTATTTTACTTCCATAGATGTAGTAAAGTGTATTAGGAAAGAAAAATAGGTTACCAACATAAATGGGAATGAGTCTTACTGAAATACAGCCACAGCAGCCACATTAATAGTTCAGGAATGCTTACACATTTGTATTGCCTTGCTGATTTTCAGTGATTTAAACAGACTTTATAAAAATGTGACGAATAATTATTATTCATTTTTAATATCAAAAAAATGAATGTGAGATGTTAATCTTATTAGCCATAGACAAAGGAAAGTATTTACTGGTCTTTTCCCCCCCCCCTCTATATACAGCGTTCGAGGGCAGAAAGAGTCGACTCTTAACTAGAGAGCTGAGCCAAATGATCTGCCTCACTTAACTCTAACCAGCTGCTCTGTTTAAACTGAAATGTTAAAACCATGTCTCATTTAATCAGTACATTTCTACTAAAGTGGAAATAATTTTAGATCCTACAGGAGCAAGCTAACTAACCTGCTCTGGTGACTGACCGACGAGCCTGAGGTAAATTATCTACGCTAACTTACTGCTAAATAGATTAGCGGGGGAAAAATAATTACTGAAGTAAAAAAAAAAATTACAGTAACCGTCAGTGACATAGCTAAATATCTAAAGTTATAATTAAATGGATTATATAATTAAATTTACTGTGGTAAGCTATACTCGTTTTGAATACTCGTTAATACTAGTTAACTTAAGACAGTCTAGAGAATAATGCAGCTTAACTTTCCAGCTCATTTCCCCATCACTCACCCTCACAATTGCAGGATTTAAAAGCTAAAAATAGAAGAAAATACAAAAGCAGACGCCTCATGTTGGATAATTTCCAGAACTTTCCACCAGGCAGATAACAACACAAGTGACTCAACCACCGATCAGTTTTAAAGTGATTCTTCACAGTGTCGATTCGGCTCTTTTAAGTGAGTCGTTTGGGGGTTTCTTCTTCTTTTTGTTTAGACGAAGCCAGTATCGCAGTGTAACTTATAAAAAATGTTTAACTGAAAACTTTACTGGCTTCAAGTGTGGAAAATGTCACAAACTTTGTACGGATTAGAGAAAAATGGTAAGGAGCTTTTTTGGTGTCCGAAAGAGTCGGCTCCTATTAGTGACGTGAGCCAAATGATCTAACTCATGGAACAGACTCTGAATCATCAGTACCTCACAGACCGCTAGCTGTTTAGCCGCTTGTGTGTTCCCGCCTTTTTTTTTTCAGGGCTTTTTTTATATTTTACAGGCATAACATTATGACCACACGCCTAATTGTATTGGTCCCCCTTTTGCTGCCAAAACAGTCCTGACCCGTCATGCACTTTTGTATTCTGATACCTTTCTATCAGAACCAGCATTAACTTCTTCAGTAATTTCAGCAACAGTAGCTCTTCTGTAGGATCGGACCACACGGGCCAGCCTTCGCTCCCCACATGCATCAATCGGCCTTGGCCGTCCATGACCCTGTCGCTGGTTCACCACTGTTCCTTCCTTGGACCACTTTTGATAGATACTGACCACTGCAGACTGTGAACACCCCACAAGAGCGGCAGTTTTGGAGATGTTCTGATCCAGTCGTCTAGACATCACAATTTGGCCCTCGTCAAACTCGATCAAATCCTTTTCGCTTGTCCATTTTTCCTGCTTCTAACACATCAACTTTGAGGACAAAATGTTCACTTGCTGCCTAATATATCCCACCCACTAACAGGTGCCATGATGAGGAGATCATCAGTGTTATTCACTTCACCTCTCAGTGCTCATAATGTTATGCCTGATCGGTGTATATTAAACATTATACTATATTATTATTTTAGTTTATCCCCCAGTGTTCTACTAAGCATTTAACTAACCAATTTTTGTTCTTTTGTTTTAAAAATGCTGCTTATAAATACATTCTTGCTGATTTCATCTACTATGCCTAAATTTTAGTCAACAGTCAACTGCTACGTTCGTGAAAATAAGTAAAAAAAATTCATATATACTGTAAAATAAATAACACAAACAGTGAGTGATAGTTTTAAGCTCAAAAATACATTTAAAATTCATAATTTTAACTCAATTTTTCAAAATGTAATGTCTTCAATCCACTGTGTAAACACTGATGGTTTGCAGTGCCAAAAGGTCTGATTTTGGTCACGTCTGACCATGAAACGATCCTTACTGTAGTTGTAGTGATGCTTGGCACTCTGACGGGTTTTCTCATTCATTAACTGCTCGTATTTCCGCTTATTTGCTTTTTCATCAGCAGTTATCACAAGACCTTCTACATTAAAGCCGTTGAGTAAACTTACTAAAGGACTGGGTGATACGACCTTTGAGACACATAGACGGGACACTGACCGGAGGACAGATGTCGCCACCCATTTCTCTCCTTCAACAAGATCCTGAAACCCGCCTTAACGAAGTCCTCGAACAATAGACTCTGACACGCATTGTTAGGTACTCGATGTAATATAACAATTACATTTCCTTATTAGGGTCAGAGGAAATGCCTGATAAACAGATCATATTTTGGGGGTTACTTTAGGGCGATGTTTTATTATTGCACTCATTATAATGTGTTATCAACTTTTATTAACCGCTTACATAAGGATTTGAACGACAGACTCAACTAATAAATGTATTTAAAATGTATGTAATTGTTGATATTGTGAAGTTTTCTGTCAAATTATGATTATATACTATTTTAAGAAGCAGTCTCGAGTGTCAGAGTTCATGACAAAGTACTTTGAGAGAGGAAGAAATGGAGGCTCCTGTTTATAGCTGCTACAGTGTAAGTGAAAACAGGAACTTGCTTATTTCGTAGACGTTCCACGTCATTAAGCAAGACTAGTAAGAGATATAAAAGACTTCATGATGTGCTGTTTTGGGAAAATACTCAGCAACATGGTGGGTCATTATTACAGTCATTTCCTCACCAGCCTCTATTTTTCTTTAGTTTGTGAAGTGTCATTTTTCTTTTATCAATTTAAGAGAAAGATGTAAACATTTCTAACTATTCAACATATGTAAAAGTATGTAATAGTTTGTTTTGTAGCAATATATCTGTAATATAACTAACAAACTGAATTTCATGTTGCTAGCAATTCAGTTTCTTCCTTTTTATTTTGTCCTGACGCTATGCAAACGTTTGTACTCAGCGTGCCTGTGTATAACATTACAAGCAAACTAGAAGCACATTGTTTATAACAATCTAAAATCCAGGTCCAGGCAGGGTGAAAGGGTTGAAAAGTAGGGGTAAAAGGGGTTAAAATGTATACAAGTGAATCAAATCATGCTATTTACATATTTATGGCAGAATACTTCATTTAAGATTGATTGTACCACACCTAGAAATAGCTTTCAAAAAATACCACAGCACTGCTGAATTCTTGATTTTAACAGGATAGAGGGTGATGATTAATTTTCTACAACAGCAGTCTGACAGTAGTTCTAGATGCAATCACAGTACACGATCCATGGGAAAGCCTTCAGGACAGAGGGTGTAGCAGTTTCTTGGTAACATGCCAAGCTACATCATTTTTGTCTTATTAACAAATAAGTAAGCAAGTGCTCACAGGAACTAGCTTGTACACTATATTGCCAAAAGTTTTGGGACGTCTGCCTTTACATGCACATGAATGTAACATGGAGTTGGCCCACCCTTTGCAGATACAACAGCCTCAACTCTTCTGGGAAGGCTTTCCACAAGGTTTAGGAGTGTGTTTATGGGAATTTTTGACCATTCCTCCAGAAGCACATTTGTGAGGTCAGGCACTGATGTTGGACGAGAAGGCCTGGCTCGCAGTCTCCGCTTTAATTCATCCCAAAGGTGTTCTATTGGGTTGAGGTCAGGACTCTGTGCAGGCCAGTCAAGTTCCTCCACACCAAACTCGTTCATCCATCCACCTTTATGCTTTGTGCACTGGTGCGCAGTCATATTGGAACAGGAAGGGGTCATCCCCAAACTTTTCCCACAAGGTCGGGAGCATGAAATTGTCCAAAATGTCTTGGTATGCTGAAGCATTAAGAGTTCCTTTCACTGGAACTAAGGGGCCAAAACCTTGTGGAAAGCCTTCCCAGAAGGGCAGGCCAACTCCATATTACATTCATGTGCACATAAAGGCAGATGTCCCAAAACTTTTGGCAATAAAGTGTAGCTAAGCAGACTGGAAGTTCGACATTTTGTTTGTTTAATAAATAAAAATAGTGTAATTGATTCAATACAAACTGCTGTGGTGTATGAGAATTTCAACACTCCATAACTACATACTGAAATTCAAGCTTTATGTACAATGCATTATAGTGAAGATTTATTTGTATTATTTTCAGTGAAAAACAAAAAAGTAGGAAAGAGAACGCAGATCCCACAGACATTTTTTATTTGCGCCATGGGATTGGACTTGAACAGTGCAATTCTTTACAACATTTACTAAGTGACAAATTCCAGCCACTAGTACAGATAACTATACATTATATATATATATATATATATATATATATATATATATATATATATATATATATTACAGTGGGTTTGGTTGATTTTTTTTTTTCTAAATCAAAGTGTTCCTTCATCATTTTGCCATTTGAAAGAAAAGACCTACATCATTAGGCATCGTAGAACCTCAGAAAATACTCGCTAAGTATCTGTACCTTTATACGTTTAGTCGTTACTGATAAGTGACATGGTGCATTCCATGAGAGAAGGGAAAAAAAATCTACATGAAAATAAATGGCACTAGTATTTCAAGGAACACATTAAAACAATACATGTACACCTAGGAACCAGTTGTGATAGAAAAATGAAAAAATTTTTTTTTTTTTTGAGGGTTTATTTAATGCTATTCTGCATGTTCCAATTCAGAGAACTTTACTCGGGTCTGAACGATTCACTGGTTTGAACCCTGAACTTTCTTAATACCCCCACATCATTCTCTCCCTGTGTTTAACACGGTTTTTAACATGCCAAAAAAAATGTAGTTGAAGTGACTTCTGTTGTTATTTTTGTACAGCCCATTTCATTTACCACCACAGTTCTAGTAAACTAGCCTACTAATCGGCTAACATGACATTGACAGTTTTTAAAAAGGTGCCATTTGTAATGTTTAGTGACAATTATATCATTTTATATATAACTGCAAACCATTAATTTGAGATATTGCCATGTTATGGATCAGTCAGTTTTATTTCTTTAAAGTTCCATATTTCAGGCACCACCATGAAGTCCAGTCAGATCCAACAGAATTGTAATTCACATCACAGGCAGCAGAGGGCTTTACAGATCCCAAACTACTCCATGCAAATATTTTATCCTCCTTCCTGTATGTTAAACTGTCAAAACATTAAATGGTGGCAATTAGTGTTCCACTAAATGGACAAGAGCATGTTAAGAACAGTATTGCGACAAGGAAGAACAGTACAACGTTGCTCAAGTATCCTTTAGTACTTACACCGACGTGCACTCTTTTTCTGCATTAAGGGCAGAAGAAACGAGCACTCCCCGTCCACATGGATCGTGTTCATTTGTCTACCTTCTTTGTACAGAAGCTCATTTACACAATGACAAGCTCCTACAACCAATTTACAAAGATTTTTTCCACATTTTAACTGGCCTCAGATCAGTTTCAAATGACATCAATCTCTTCAGTGACTCCTCACAGACATACAAAAAGGAAAGGAAGCAAAAAAAAAATATATGACAAACTCTACATTCAAGTTCAGACCACAGAGTAAACAAACCGCACATTTTCTCCCTTTCACCCTCGGTTTGGTCTCATATTTCCCTCAAATTTACAACAGCTTAGAGTGCACAAAATAATGATACAAAATTAGATTTCTTTTAAATACTGTAGCAGCAGCATCATCTTTTATACGGCAAGCCTCTGGGTGGAGCACGAGACGCTGGAGTCACTGGCTTCAAGGGCAGACGAGAGATTGTCCTCTAAAGAATATGTGTGTTTGGTTTTAACATAAGTTCGAGAGGGCTAAATCTGTGTCCATACCATGACACACAGACTTCTACAGAGTTATGAATATAATGAAACTTCTTTTTGAGATGAAACAGCTTTTCACATCAGGATTACTTTAGTCACAGTGCCCTCTGGTGGAGGTTTCGCCATTAGGATTACTCAATCAGTGAGAAAGGAGATCAGTCTGTTCAGCTCCTCTGTGTGTGATTAAAAAAAAAATCTTCATCTCTTTCTCTTTTTCAGACTCTGTTAAGTCATCAATCCGTTCCCTGACAGTTTTTGCTCGCGCACTACCTCGCAGGGCTTCAGCGCACAACAACCCATGAATCCTCACTAACCAGTGTGAGCGTTGCATCTCTGTCAAAAACAGCAGATGACTCTCATGGCACCTACATAAGGGGGCCTGGGAAGCCCACAGGGTGGGAATCTGATTAACACGCTCAGCTCGAGGCTGTGGCGATGGGCTTTTTGAGCTGCTGAGAGCGAAGTTCCCTCGTTCGGCTCTCCAGCAGCAGGTCGTGACACGAGTTGCACACCAGCACTGGATCGTAAAGCTGCTGATCGGGGATGGGCAACTTCAGGTGGCAGCAGTCTTTACAGAACACATTTCCACAGTTCCTGTTGAGACAGATACATTCTTATACTTAATACATAGTTAGATAATATTATATATATATATATATATATATATATATATATATATATTTATATTTTTAAATAGCCACCTTTTGCTTCTTAGCTCATTACCATCGCACATTAATTTAAAGCAGTGTGGTGCATTTCGGTTTAATTGTTCTTACCTGCAGTGATGGCGTCTCTTAGCAATCCAGAACTCACTGTCACAGCTGAAGCAATGTGAGGCCATATGGTCTGGAACCCATCTGGTAACCTGTGTGAGGGTCGAAAAGAGATTTGGGCTCAGATCTGACGTCTTACTATAGCAACAGACACATTTAACTTACTCAATACAAGTCCACATGGCTGAAATATGACAAACATGTCCTCTGACTCAGAATAATGCTTATACAGCACAGAAATGATCCTTGACTTCTTATACATTTTCTGGATCTCACTACTGCTTTAATCATTTTCTTCTCTATTAAAATTTCCATCACTTTCCAGAGGCATGAATCACATTCAGATACGCCCAAAATCCTTCCAAAATGTGAGCTCGGGAAATTTGCTATGGTAAATTGAAAGAGTACAAATTTAGATTTCAAAGAGACTCGCCTCGGTATCTTTTCTCTCTACTCGATCCCAACTGCCCTCGCTGAGGCGGTCTTCGCTGTGGGCCGAGAGAGAGTCCTCTTCGTCACCATCATCTGACTCTCGGAGGCATGTCTGCAATGAAACAAGGACATAGGAGAGCTTAGCACATCAACAGTCAAAAACAATATCAAGATTGCTTGCGCCTTTTCCAGAAACTGAGGCGTCATTCACAACTAGGGCTGTAACTCGAGTAATTCGAATACAAAAAATCAGTGAGGGGTGAGAAGATTCAGGCTAAAGAAAACGGCAGAAAGTTTTCAAAGTTTGGGATCATTTCAAACTAAAACAGACAGAAAACTCTGTACAGTGTGATTACTGTAAGATTGAACTGGTGTACCACAACAATACAAGTTCCATACTTCAATATCTCATTCGAAAACAGACAGTCCCTGCTTTAAGTCTACGGAGTCGACACAAGCTAACGTTAGCGTTCACGCTTAGCTTAAATGAATATGATTGCTAGTTGAAATTAAGGCCCGTAAAAATGTATGTGGATTGTGACTATTTAAGTCCAAAAAATCAGTATGCTGGCTAGTTATGATGTCCCTAATTTAGCTAAGATTTGTGAAAGCCTAAGCATCATTCATTTTGATAGCCTCACTCTCTCTCAGTCACGCACACACACACACACACACCAGTATGTAGGGACATTTAAGAGAGTTTATTCTCCAAATAACTAATTTCATATTACAGAAAAATGTGTTAAGAAATTTTGTGTGTATAGACTCTTGTTCTTTTTCCAAGTTACCTTCCTGTCCACAAATTTTTGCCTCTTACAAAAGCCACAAAATCTTCCAGGAAAACAGTAAAGACTTATGTCCTGCTTGAGTTGTAGTTGGAAGTTGTAGTTTGATGTAATGAAACATCAAAGTTAAGTCACACAACATAAATGCAATGTTTAGGTATTATTAGTGTTGCTTGAAAAGCATCACTATTACTGTTCCTCATACTACTTCTTCTTCTGTACAAATGTTGTCCGCTAACTAGTCCCGCACCATTTGTTGTAGACCCATGAATGAGGTATCAAATCGTGCGGCTTATTCGGGAAAGGTGTGCCATGACTTTCATATGTAATCGGAATTACGGTATTCCCGATACACACCACTGAAAGCCCCAAAAAGTTCCATTGAAATGAATGGGCGAAATTTTGAATCCTCAATAAAACTCACAAACGCAATGCAACATAGTCATGTGACCTATCACAACGATCAGCACAATGACGGAAAGTGAGTGACATCACGTGCACACACCTCCCGGGAATTATGGGTAATCGCAAAATTTCTGCAATATACACGTGACATATCAAAGTGCTCGGCACAATATGGGGAAATGCGTCACGGACCAGTTTTGCCATGGCAAGCACCACTCACATTTTCTTCAGGAAAGTCTAGTTATTATTATTATTACTACTATTATTTTGTTTTAGGTTGTACCATGTTTACCTTTTTTTTTTCCAAGTAATTAAGTATTTTTATTTACATATTTGCATTTTGAAAGTCAATTAAATGCACTAAATGGGTTTAGATTTTATTTTCATTTTTCTAAACAGGAAACAACTTCGTTTTAAGAGACCAATCTTATTTTCTCTTGCATATTTAGTATTCCTCTTTAATAAAGAAAAAGTACTTCTTATCCGATTATCGGAAGAATATTCGATTAGTAAAATAATCGATAGCTGCAGTCCTACTCACAATGTCGTCCTCGTAATAGATGTCTGGCTCAGATGGTGGCGAGCTGTTTTGCCTGCTCTCCAGTTTCATCTGCAGCTGCTTGACCTGCCGCCGCAGCACCTCCACTTCCTGCTTGTAGCTAGCCTCGATCTGGCGTAGACGCTGCTGCACGGCATCCAGAGGCACTGGCAGGCCGTCATCGTCCACACAGTGAGCTGAAGGCGGAATTTGCCGGAACGATGGTCCCAGGGCTGAGGAAAAGGATGAAGAAGTGTACAATGCAGCGTTTTTCACCGCTGACATCCAACCAGGCTGGACCGGACTGCTCAGGTTTCGTGGCACTTCTCTGTACCCTCCGTTGGTACTACTAGACTGGGCACGGAGGAGTTTCTTAACACTCTGAGTCCACTTTTCGTCATTTGTAGCCAGGGCTGAGACCTTTTGAACAGAATGTAGGTCAGCCACAGTGCCATACTCATCCTTTATGGTTTCAGTGGAATCCTCCAAGTGGACAAGTGCAGTGAGTTTTTTGATCTCTAAAAGCTCCCCAGCAGTAGGTGAAGGGAAGTCGTGCGTCTCAGTGGTGCTCTCTTCCTTCTCTATGCCATTTGAGATCAGCGTGTTAGGGGGATCCTCAGTAGTAGTAAATGTGCAAGTGGTATTATCAGTCCTAGCCTGTACTTCCTGTGGCAATGGCGGAAGTGTAGGGCTGGTGTTTTGGAGCAAAGTTTGGTGTAAAACAGGTGGGGCTTGTGACAGGGGAGAACCCGGCTCTAATGTTAAGGGATGAGGCAAGGATGGCAAAGGCTGTGTGGTGAGACACGGTTCTGGCCTGTTATTCACACAGCTGTCCTGATAAGACTCAGGGGAGGAGGGTGAGGGTGGTGTCTCCTCACATGTACCCACTTCCTGGTCATCACTAGACAATTTGGTGTCAGAGGTAAACTCTAAGTTGTCTGTAAAACTGCCACCTTGGCCCATCATTGGCTCCAGAGGGGGCCTTCCCTCTTGGCAGTGCTTGTTGAGGTTAGGATCACTGGAGGTGCGTGTGAGGGCTACTTCATTCTCGAAAGCGCACACCAAGTTGTCCATCGAACGTGTCTTAGGTAGCCTGTAATAAAATACGACAGCCCTGTAATTTCCATTAAAAGGTATATGCAGGAATACATTAATTAAACTAAAGTTTTTTTAAATACTATTTTATTAGTATGTGCAACGCGATGTAACAAATCTAAAAATGTTGTCTATTTTTAGTCTAGATTTATACAGTAAGGAAAACTTTTTAGAGTTTTATAATTCTTCACCTATGATCATGGGCATTTAATTTAATGTAATAACTAAGGTCTTGAATTCACATATAAAGTCATTTTCTAATAATAAGCATCATTTTGTTTTACTGTTTTAGCTTGTGTTATTTTCTTCTTATGTGCTGCTACCACAGCTGTCCAGAAGAGGGCAGATTCTGCTCACGATCTGTATCATTTCATTTACATTTACATTTCTGGCATTTAGCAGACGCCCTTATCCAGAGCGACTTACATTTTCATCTCATCTCATTTTTTTCTTTTTTTTCTTTTTTTTATACAACTGAGCAGTTTTGGGGTTAAGGGCCTTGCTCAGGGGCCCAGTAGTTGCAGCTTGGTGGACCTGGGATTCGAACACACAACCTTCCAATCAGTAGTCTAATGCCTTAACCACTAAGCTACCACATCCCACTGTATCCTATTTCAGCTCTTTGATCAGCATAAATACAGAGAGTGACTGCTGTACTGACCTGTCGAGTGAGCGTGAGGTGAGCTCCTCTCCTTGAGACGAGGGGCTCAGGTAGATTTCCATAGTGTCCTCGGCTGCAGTGCATGGGGACGAGGTGGGCAGATACACAGCGGTCCACAACTGCAATGCTCGCGTGTGACACACTGGCTGCAAGATCTGTCGCGGGGTTAGAGGTTACAAAAAGGCCATCTTAGTCCAGATGCATTTTTTGTCCATTAAAAACTTTAATTGAATTCTTAAAAGTACACACACTTTCCTAATAATCTTATTAAATCTTTAAGTATGTTTTCAGTCAGCCCCATAATGCTTTCATTAACATTCCATTAACAACACTGTGCGAAATACACCAACACTCTTCAGATAATTATAATTATTTCACAAACTGCAAAAGAGCAGCAAAGCCATTACTCAAAAATCTAAGTATGCAATAAATAAGCACTTAAATAGCTTGTTAAATAATTATTTTAAGATTACCACATCATGGCAGGGGATGTAGAGAAAATTTTGAAAGTTCTTGTTGCCGGCACGGAGCAGGGACCAGACAGAGCATGTCCGCTTGTAGACGTTCCGAGATTCTCGCTCCCGGGCGTTATTACACAGGAATGTTCCGTACAGACATGAGTATGTGTGCTGCACCAGCTTCACCTGCAACACACAAACACATTTGCATCGCTGCTGGTTAAGTGCTTTTTTTATTGCACCAAAAAAATCTTTCATTTGAAAATATTTCAAGTTTCATCATTTGCTGATTGCAGTAATCTTTATATTATGGATGGAAGAAAAATGTATATATATGCCACACCTGAATGCATGTCAAGCATACACATTTATAGTCTTCTGTGTAAATTTCTTTAAAAATAGAACCAGTAGCAATATGAATAAAAATATAAATATTTAGCAAATGGTCATACTAGGAAAAACACAATATAGCCTAAAGAAATAAAAAGCAATCAATCTATTTATCGCATCATAACAATCTGAACCAAAAACAAGCTGAATTGTGAGATCAATGGAATACAGTATGGGAACAAATGGATAAAATAAATGGGTCAGTGCACAGGACACACACCAGAAAGGCCTCGTTGAACTCGAACAGGCAGGGAAACTGTTTCAAGAGCTGATGGACGCAATCAAGCCACTGCAGGAAAACTGGGCACTGCTCGTTCACGTCCTCGGCGTTCTCTCCGTGGCCGCAGCGGTCCGCAAACTTGTGACCGAAATCCAGCCACTCTGTTTCCACCAGCACCTGGAAACCCTGCCGAGATGAAAGAAACGTGGTTCAAAGTCAGGCAATAACAGTATCTGCTTTTTAAGCAGGACTACTATGAATTAAACCCTGCAGTGAACAGGACAAAGACAACACTGTGAGAATCAAAACTGCACATGTATTCTGCAAGGAAAACAAGGGAATGATCATCATCTGGTTGACACAGAGAGTGGGATTTCTAAATCATTACATTACACAGGTGGAGAAGACCGTACCAAGTGTACTGAAATGATGCTCAGTACACAGGACACTCTCTATAATTACAGTAGCAGCTCCTGGGTACAGTGTCCAGGTGTGATTATTGACTGAATCAAGGGTTTTGATAGTGTTTTTCCCCTCAAATAGGAATTAGATTATATAGATGCAGTAGAGTAAATGTAGAACATGGGATATACTTGTTAATTTGGATTTGTTTCTTCACATGAAGAAGTTGCTTTCGGCTGCTCCCTGTTCGGGGTCGCCACAGCGTACCAACTGGTCCGCACAACAACTTGGCACAGGTTTTTACGCCGGATGCCCTTCCTGACGCAACCCTCCCATTTTTTTTTTTTTTTTTTTTTTTTTTTTTTTTTTTTTTTCCGGGCTTGGGACCGGCACTGCATCCAGTGGCTGGGGTTGAGGCATTGGCTGGAATCGAACCCGGGCCTTCCGCATGATAGGCGAGAAACCTACCACTGAGCCACCAATGCCTCTATTTGTTTCTTCACATGGAGTTTATAAAAAAATCATTAAAAAAAACTGAGTAGATGAATAGAGAAGTTTGTTCTGACAGCTCCATCAAGGACACAAGATATCGTTATGAACAACTGGAAAGCACCATAAGAGAGAAAATTTCCTTTAATTTGGCCAAATTTTGGAGAAATCTGAATATACTTTTTTTTTTTTTGGAAAAAGTCAGTAATCCCATAATTCTGGTCTACTACAAACTGCCTTCAGTCACTGAAAGAGCAGAGAGAATAACTGTTTTCTCCCCAACGTGGTTTAATTCAGTTTGCTTATCTGTGCACCAGTAAGTCCTTTATAGTTTGTCCTCATGCACTGTGTACTTCGTGTGCATTATATATTTACCAAAATCACCTGTGTTTATTATATTGTGGTGCACTTCTGTTTTGGAGCATTTATGTGCAATAGAAACCCTATATGCTGCACTCAGTATTTCACCCCTTTATTCATGTACTTCTAAATTTATTCATAGGTTTGATTTTACCTCGATAGTTCTGTAGTAGGGGTCGAGCAGGACCTTGGCAAGAGCCACAATCTGAGGCGTGCGGTCCCAGCCATCAGAGCAGTGCACGAGCACTGGACGTCCGTCCCTCTCCACGGCAGAGCTCACCAGAGTGGCTGCCTTCAGCATGACAGACAGATGCTGCAGCCAGCGTGTGCTCTCTAGTGCAGACAGCCAGCTGGTGACAGGAAGTGGAAGTTATTCTTGCTATTGTTAAGACTTCTAAAGGTAAATGTCATACAATATGGTATCTTGTCATGGAAATATAAGATTAAAGAAGAATATAATTTTAAAAAACAGTTTTTACTGTACTGTACTAGCTGCAGAACTTTGCTACATGAGTTTAGCATCTAGTATTAATTATCAATAATGAATCAATATCCCTGCAATCGCCCTAAACTAAGTCTCGTGTAAAAGTCCCATATAAAGCTAACCGTAAAAGTGTAAAGGAATACATCAGCATCTCTGAGTCCAATTTAGGCCCGACCCAGTTAATCTGAACCACACCACAGAGAAAGCAACACTGAATAAGAGCTGTAGATGGAATCAACTCTAAATATAGCTTACAGCTGTGAATAACATGTCTTGCTCTGGACCACAAATAAATAAAAACATTTCTACGTGGGTAGTTGAGATTACAATACCCATCACACTGCCAGAAAACGTCTGCTCAAAAAAAGTAATAATTTGCAGAAAGCACATCAAAATGTAGTTGCTGTTTTTAACTTTTTAACTATGATACTATTGTTCTTGTTGATACTTGGTCCTTTCACATCTTCTGGAGTTCCCTTATTTGGGAAATACCATGATTTGCTAACAAAGTTTGAATGGAGAAGGTGAAAAAGGAAAGGTCAGCAGTGCATACTCACTTGCCAGGATCAGGGATCTGACTGCACACAGCTCTCAGAGACTGGAAACTGTTCCTGATGGAGTGGATATTAGCCATTCCCATGAACATCACCTCACAGTTTGGGTAATACTCTACAAACACAAGCAAACAGACACACAAACACAGTGATGATCAGTGGTTCTTTAGAACTTTAAATCATGCAGAAGACATCATTATAAAATGTTCTGGTAGTGGTACTACTCAGAGACGAAACAAAAATGAAACCGGGTCAAAAACTGGAATCAGATCAGATTTGGATCATTTCCAATAACGATGCAATTGGTGCATCATGAGTAGACGTTTAAGGCAGTCGGGCTGATGTTATAATCAAGTTCTGCTACTCAGCTCAGGGGCTTAGCCTTCAAATTAAGGCTTTTATATGAGAACTATAGACCTTCAGTTATATTCAATGAGAGGCAGACAGGCAGGTGAAGCAACACGGGGCAGAGCAGCAGATGGTGAAGCAGTGGGTTTAATCCAGCAGACTATTGCATGTGCCTGACAGGTGAATGCAGCCAAAAAGTTTCCTATTAGAGATGCAAAAAGAGATGTTCAAAGCAAAGAATTATTTGCAGCCTCTCATGTAAAAAGCCCTTTAGCACCTTCAAAGCGACCTGCCTGACATGTTCTGCTTGTGCTAAAATTAGACAGGCTGAAAAGAAACCACTGCATTTGCTCGTCATATGGTATCTTCACAGCATGCCAGCTAATGACTCACGGCACAGCTGTGCAACAACAACATGTCTCCACCCAGGAGAACTGTCCCCTGTGTGAACTCTGAGTGTGTGTAGGGATAACGACTGCTGCTTACCTTCACACTCACAGCCACCCCCCTTGGCGCGGTTGGCCACTGCGGCAGTGTAGGATCGCGCATCCAGGATCAGCAGCTTCTGTGGTGCAGTGCTGGAATCAGGACCTGAACCCACCGTCAGGGAGGAGTCTGAGAGACAGAGAGACAGGAAGCCCATTAGAAAATAAATAGGTGAAACACTGCAGCGTGTCTGCCTTGTGCTGTGACGAGACAGTGTGCTTCAGTGTGTGGAAGAGTCTACAACAGAGAGAACAGCATCTACAACTAATCTGCATAAATAATTGGATAACTGTGGAAAGCTGAAAATGATCAGCTTAGCTGACGAGCACTGAGGAAAAGTATTAAAGGATAATAAACTCCTGGTGATACTAAATAGGTTGATTAAAGAATTACACATCCTTAAGGTCCATGAGTAACTGGACATTAAAAATGTTTAGCATTCAAAACTCATTTGAAAGGAATGCCGATACACTGTCTTAATTCCTTTTGGGAGTGTGGAAAAGGAAAAAAAGACTGTCAACTAACTACAAAGATGACCTTTCCAAACAGACACCCCAAATATTTTGGCCACCACTTTGTCAACAGGGTCAGAAACAAAAGAGCCATTTCCACTTTGCTCCATTGCATCCGCTCTAAACAGGAAGCCATTTGTCTTCAGTATCCAAAAACGTCTGTGTCCCCGTTTGTTAAGTAATTACGAATGGCTCCCCACCAAATTGCTATTCTTGCCTGAATAATCCATATGCCATCATTATTGAGGGAACTGGAACCATTAGCAAATTAATTGGCACAGACACTGCAGTTTAATTGCACTTCATGTGCAGACTCGGCTGCAGTTTAAAAGGAGGAGTATGATCCTTGGCTTTCATCACCATCAGTTCCCATTAATTTACTATCAGTGAAAGAACAATGAATAAAAAACAGGACGTGTGTTTATCTAACTAACTAAGACAAGACCAGAGTGTTTATCTGGGAAACTGGGAAATTTCCGTCTGAACACGGCATGAATGGGACTAGTAACTGTACATTATTAACATAATCCAAGGTTGTTTTAGTTTTTAGAATTGTCGCAAAAGTTATACAGTGTAAGAAATGTTGATCTTTTCACCTCTCACTGTAATGTCACGCTGAAATCCAACAGCTTGTTATTTTTGAGGTGAGAGTAATGTCTGTAACCCAGGAACATTTTGGATGGTATTTTATGGGTAGCAATCTCCAGCAATTCACCTCAAGAGAATCGATTTTAGTTCAATTTCAGCTCAGGGTGCCACAATGTGATTATAAATCAATTCTGTGTGCATTTAGATTTTTTTTTGGCCTACATTACGACCACTTGGCGCTTTGCACAATTGCTCCATCTCGAAAATCACTAGAGTTGTATTTCCTTTACAATTACAAAGCCAAATGTACCAAAAATAAATAAAATAATAAACAAATATTCTGCCAGTGCTAAAAGAAGAAACACTAAAGAGAAACCACATCATTTGCTTGTTCTAATGAATCCTGACACAGTGGTACACCAACACATCTCTACGCAGGGGAGCTGCACCCTGCTTAGCGCGCAATTATGTGTGTGTGTGTGTGTGTGTGTGTGTGTTAGGGGGGGCATGTGCGATTATTCCAATTGATGATATTCCAAATGATATTGACTATAGTCCAATATCAAACCTGTCCTTCATCTCCAAGATCCTAGAAAAGGCTGTAGCACAGCAGTTATGTTCATACCTACATAGGAATAACATTCATGAAATATATCAGTCAGGATTTAGGGCTCATCAAAGCACAGAGACAGCACTGGTTAAAGTGGCTTCTGATCACGGTTGTGTCTCCATACTGGTGTTACTTGATCTAAGTGCACCTTTTGACACCATTGACCACGCTATTCTACTTGATCGGCTACAACATGTTGTTGGTGTTAAAGCCCTCTCCTGACTCAGGTCTTATTTGACGGATCGTTATCAGTTTGTAGATCTAAATAGTGACTTCTCTATGCATACTAAGATTATGCTCGGTGTTCCACAAGGTTCTGTCTTAGGCCCACTGCTTTTCTCCTTATATATGCTACCCCTTGGTGCAATTATTCGTAAACATGGTATTAGCTTCCACTGTTATGCGGATGACACACAGCTATATGTTTCAGCTAAGTCAGATTAGAGACACCAGCTTATTAAGATTGAAGAATGTGTAAAGGACATTAGACAGTGGATGCTTACTAACTTCCTCCTACTTAACTCTGACAAGACAGAGGTGCTTGTACTAGGACCACATGCAGCTAGAAGAAAGCTTTCTGATTACAGAGTAACTGTGGATGGTCTTTCTGTTTCATCTTGTCCAGCAGTAAAAGATTTTGGTGTGATTATTGACTCCGGTCTTTCATTTAAAGCTCATGTAGATAATATCACTAGGGTAGCCTTCTTCCACCTTAGAAATATTGCTAAGATAAGAAATATGTCACTTCATGATGCAGAAAAACTAGTTCACGCTTTTGTTACCTCTAGGTTGGATTATTGTAACACCTTACTGTCTGGATGTTCCAGTAGGAGCATAAACAAGCTCCAGTTAATCCAGAACGCAGCAGCTAGAGTCCTAACTAGAACCAGAAGATATGAACACATCACTTTTATCTTAGCACACTACCCAGTCAAATTTAGCATTGATTATAAAATACTGTTACTAACCTATAAAGCACTAAATGGTCTCGCGCCACAGTACCTGAGCGATCTTTTAGTTATTTATGATCCGCCACGCCTACTCCGATCAAAGGGTGCAGGTTATTTGGTAGTACCTCAATCAGCAAAGTCTACAGCAGGAGGCAGAGCTTTTTTTGGAAGGTCCATGGGCATAGTGTTTGGTGTACTGGGATGTTTGGATGCTGTCGCCTTACCACCCTCACAAATCCTTCAGGTTTGCTGACTGTGAAGTGGTTGGACACTTTATTTCCCAGAAAGCCTTCATGTCGGTCACCTTCTGGCTCTCCCTTTTAGTTATGCTGTCATAGCTAGTCTTGCCAGAGTCTCTGCCTGCACTTTACACATAACCTACATTGTCTTTAAGCATCACATGATCACAAGCATACTTAATATCTTTCTCTCTCTCTCTCTCTGTGTCTTTCTCTGACGAGCTTATACGTCCCATTCCCGAGCTCCCAGTATTCTGAGTTTCCAGTGTGACCACTGGCTCTACCCCTGGTCGGAGTCTCATTGCTTGGTGGTGCTCACTGATGCTGTGGATGGATCTGTGTGGACAGCCTGTGTCCAGGAGACAGCCGTGGACAGAGCCACTTGGGGACTATAACACCGTCACCGATCTTCTGTTACATCTGTCAGCTTTTGACAGCAAGGAATTAGTGCCTATAATGAACTCAGTAAATACATTAACCTAGTAGTTCCTCATGGGCCCTTGGTTGCTGTTGTAGAAAGGACACTATTTACATTTACATTATTTTACTGTCCAGTGTCACCTAAATGAGGATGGGTTCCTCTCAAGGTTTCTTCCTCATATAATCACAGGGAGTTTTTCCTTGCCACCATCGCAGCAGGCTTGCTCATTAGGGATAAAATAGTTTAATAATTTAATGATTCTTTTTTTCCCCTCTCCTTTCTGTTTCTCTATTTTTATAAAGCTGCTTTGAGACAATGTCCATTGTAAAAGGCGCTATACAAATAAATTGAATTGAATTCCTTGGGTGAGTAGAGTAACATGTTACCGAAGTCGCAGTCAGAAGAGTCAGCTCCTTCCCCTCGTGTTTTGCAGGATGCTCGGGTTCCAGGATCCAACACGCAGGCCTTGGCGATAGACGTTACCAAGTACTCGTCCTCGGTGTTCCTCCATCCCCACCAGCTGATCTCAGGTTGACTGCAGCGTGCTATGACAGCACCATTCTTCTGGTGCCTGAGACAAAGACAAAGTGGATGAGAAAACACACTACAGACCAATAAAATTCTCTTTACCAGTGTCTCCAACCGTTACATTACAGACATAACAGGAAGAAACCAGGAATTTTATTTTATCCAGGGCAGGAGTCGCAAAATATGACTTATACGGGTGCTAATAATTTTGAACCTGTCCTTAGTTTTGGTCAAAGATGAAGGGCACCCGTTACCAGTTAAGGTAAGGCCTTACCTGTACACCACTACTGGAATTCTCTTCCAGGACCTGAAAGAGGCCACACTTTCCAGTTCTTTATCTGTGATCCACACTGGCACCAGTATCTTCTGAGGGTAACTGGAGCACAGTCTAAAGATAGCAACAACAAAAAAAGGCAAGAGAGATTTGAGAATTAATACAAAAAATACATAATGATAAAAAACAAAAACATGGTAATCTCCCCCCCCCCCCCCCCCATATCCCCATTTTCTCCCTAATTTGTTCTGGCCAATTCTGCCTCTCTTCCTTCACATGACAGCTAGCAGATGGGAAGATAGGGAGGGTGAGGCAAAAACATGCTTCCTCTAAGACACATGGCCAATTTTGCTCCTTTAACTCAGAGTGACGGAGTGAAGACTTTCCACTGTGCCACTCAAAAGCCCTGAAAACATATTCATTTTGATTTACGCTTACTGCTGTTGGTTGTGGTTGTGTGTATTATTGCAAGTACTCCAGCATTTTCTCTCCTTTTAACTGTATCTAGATATTTGTAGGCTTAAGTTTTTCCCTTTAAAAACCAGTAAATAAGTTTCTGGGCGAATGTTGAATCATGCCGATAAACATTAATGAGGCTGGACTTCCTTTTCATATGGAGCACCTTGTGATTGTGTGTTACTTTTGGAAGGCTCAAGCAAGCTGTGGTGGAAAGTGCTGGAGAGTGGGATAAATCAACAGGAACAGCGGCACTTCAGTTTATTCAGATCATGACTGCATTTCTGTCTCTTTACAAGGCAAGATGGAATGTATGTATTTAGTTATAATCATATTCAAGATCATAATCATACTGATTGGTTAATTCCCTCAAAAGGTTTCGCACTCACATCTTGCAGACATGACACAGGTTAATGTGAGAAAACAACAAGCAACAGCGCGCACACACACACACACACACACACACACACCCCCCTCTGGCTGTGGTGTACTGCTGACTCACTGATCTCAGCAGGTCCTGGCCTGCTTTAATTATCTACTGCTATGGTACATCTATGGTACGCACACGCACACACACACAGAGGCACCCCATTGCTCGTTCCCTTCAAAATGATTATCTCAATTTCATGCCATTGCCTCTGGGGCTCAATGACAGTACCTCCAGCTGATACACACACGTGTGTGCACACGGACATATCACACGAGCTGTTATAAGACTGAGCTCATGCCCATCCTCTTTACTGTTTGTGTGCCTTCACAGGCAGACAATTTCATTCCAAGCACTGAACATCACCTTACTCAGTCATCCTCAAACTTCTACCATTTGTCTAAAAGCCAACCGTAGCAGCATAAAAATGTCCCTGACAGTCACAGAAAACAGAAATGGGCTGGGGTGTGAGAAAATGATTCACAACATTGATTAAAAGACAATTTTAAAGATATAATATTGCCATTCTGCACAGCCCTACTTGTAGGAAACAAAGTTTGCGTACGTACTTGTAGTTGCTGTTGATGTCGGACACTCTCCAGGCGTTCTGCATGTCAAAGGTCATTCTCTTCACTTCCATCTCCATCCTGTGACGAACATGATCGCCTGAGACATAGAAAACAAAAGCAGAGACGCATGGAAAAAAGATCATAAAGAAGAAGTGCAATAAACGCAGTAAGACAAAGAAAGAAAGGAAAGGAAGAAGGGAAGGGAAAGGAAAGGAAAGGAAGAAGAGAGGGAGGAAGGGAAGGAGGGAAGGGAAGGGAAGGGAAGGGAAGGGAAGGGAAGGGAAGGGAAGGGAAGGGAGGGAGGGAAGGGAAAGAAAGGAAGAAGGGAAGGAAGGGAAGGAAAGGAAGAAGGGAAGTTTGGGAGAGAAAGAAAGGAAAGGAAGAAGGGAGAAAAGGAAGGAAAGATGGAAAGAAAGACACAAACAATTCAAATCATTACAAAGTGTTTCTAAAACCAGCTTGTTGCTCTAAATGAAATGGGAAAATAAATAAATAAACCAGTCCATTACACGTTATATTTAGAGATGAGTACACACACACACACACACACACACACACACACACACAAAAATGAGGACTGTATACCAGGTCTGCAGAGATGCAGGTGCTGATCTTCATCGTCAGCACAGCCCCCGAGGCTCCATGCGTGGTAGGCCAGAGCGAACAGGTCCTCCAGGCGGGAGGGGTGAGCTATAGCTCGATTCAGTCTCTTCAGCCACTCCTGGCACTGCTTAAACGTGGAGAAGTGACACCTGAAGGACACAAACATCAACATCATCATAAACTATCAACACTATTCAAATGTCTTTTTCAAATGACTCCCATCATCCCTACTTCATATTTTATTTAGATATTTTGTTTAGTTAGTATGTGTGTGTGGTGTGTTACAGGTTGCTCTGTGCAGCTCAGATCCTGCTGATCTGTTTTGTTATGAAAATGAAGCAATCCTGACATGCAACACTTCTCGTCATTCCTCTTGCGAGAGATAACATGATGAAGTGATATGCAAAGGCTGAACAGCTGAGCAGAGGATACAGTGCTCTAATCCAGAAAATGGGTTAGGATTTGGATTGAAGCTTAGTTCTGCTTCGGAGCTATGAACACTAGAGTTGATTAGAGGTTGCTTTTTTCCTGTTACAGTTTAATCCATGCATGCTTTTTTTTCCACTGCACAGCTACAAACATTTAAAACGGGTCAAAAAGCCGAGCTGTGCACGGGTTTCTCCATGTGTTTATGCTTTTCTGAATGACGTAGACACGCCACTGACCGAGACGGTCTCTGCTGAAAGCACTAAAAAGGCAGTCACTATTGCTTTTGCTAGATACTGAACATTTGGCATTGAGAACAAAAAGCCTGTGGATTTCTAATCCATGCACAAGAATTACAGTGTGCAGAAAGGACAGCATAGAGAAGGAAGTGTTTTCACTGGCCAAAACGTCTATTTATGTTACAAACCATAAAACCTATCATTTACATGGTTTTAGTACATTTGAAGTTGGAAGCTTTGTGCCTTTTGCATATATATTTGTTTTGCATGTGTGGCACTCAAGCTTCAGCCTGCACCAAATAAACCTCAAACCCACAACCCTCTGTGTGTGTGTGTGTGTGTGTGTGCGCGTGTGCATACCTCACTACTTTGGAGTCCTTACAGATGATGTGCAGCTGGAACATATCTCTGCTCTCCACACCTTCAATCAGCCTGAGAGGCACCTACAACACATCACAGCCAAGGAGCATGTTAATGAAATGTGTACACAGGAAACACCATCTTGTTATAACAGGAACTATTAGAGGAAGTGTACAGAGGCTGCTTGACTGGAATAGCATGCTTTTGTGCTGATCAAGCCCTGTTCTGAGTCCTGGCCTTGATTTCCAGGCATCAGCTGGAAACGTTGCTCCACTGAACTACTAACAGTCTTCTATTTTGGTTGTTTCCGGGCGCATTTTAAACACGAGTGATCCAAGCGGACAGATGAGTTATGAGCAGGGATTTCCTGTGGTCAGTCAAGCCGTTTCTTCCTGAATGGCACCAATCAGATTCAGAGCAGCTTTGTGCTGAAATTACACTGAATCCAGACATCACTGTGGAATTCATTATTACATCTGGTGCTACTTATAACCACAAACAAACAAATAAACAAAAGTCTATGGAGTTCTCAGGATTGTTTGTTTTTTTAAACCATTTACGGGTTCATTTCATTTTGTATTTTATTGCTGTTTTAAATGACTCGATTTTAATGCATCACGTTTTTGCTAATACTTCGTCTTTACGTAATATAGTGCTATAATAAAAACATTTTGTAAACACAAACTCAAACATTCTAGTTGACTGAACACCAATAAAGTTTGGATCTCCAAACGATGTCAATGTACACCAACAGAAAGTGGGATTCTAGACAATTTCCTACTAACAAAATGGGGGGGGTTCTGGCTGATTTTACACCAATGGGACTTGGGGTTCTGTTCTATTTTACACCAACAGAATTTGGGGTTTCTACTCAAATTTACACCAAGAGAACTTTGTGTTTCTGATGATTTTAGATCAACAAAACCTGGGGTTCAAGTCGATTTAACACCAACAATAAGTTTGAGCTGTGGTGGATTTACAGCAACAGAACTTGGGGGTTCTGGTTGATTTAACACTGCAATTAATTTATCAACACAAAAAAAAAAAAAATCTCTGTAATGTCACTGATTCATGCGATTCAAAATATTTACACTATATTGCCAAACGTTTTGGGACGTCTGCCTTTACATGCACATTGATTTAATATGGAGTTGGCCTGCCTTCTGCAGCTATAACAGCTTCAACTCTTCTGGGAAGGCTTTCCACAGGGTTTAGGAGTGTGTTTATGGGAATTTCTGACCGTTCCTCTACGAGCGCATTTGTGAGGTTGGATTCAATGATTTAGAGGGGTGTCCCAAAACTTTTGGCAATAGAGTGTATGTTGTTCTTGCTATGTCTGTGCAGATTTTTCCATTCTAATCTAAAAAACAAAACTAATCTCTGTTTGAATAAATACATTAGGCTGCCAGCACTAAACTTCATTAAGATCCTACTAGTGCAATCTTTAGCAGGAACCATGCAGCTTAGTACAGGCCCAATGGCCAAAGTTAAATTTGAAGTATAATTTTTTAGGGTTGGGGTATGGGGAGACAGGGGGGTTGGGTGGCACAAAAAAAAAAAAATGATGAAAAGAACTAAACACTCATCTTAGGAGGAGTTTTGTCTTTACTTTCTACACCAATAAACATGACTATCAAAAGAAGTCAAAAGTTTTGGAACAACATTCTGGCTCTTATTTCATACAGACTTTGATTTAGATTTTTTTTTTTTTGTGGGAAATTGGTTGGAGAGAATTGGATGTGAAGGATAAATGAAGAGGGGCTGATGAGTGCAAAGTACTCACAGAGATCTCAGTGTCCACACCTGGGTACATCTACCACACAGCAGGACACAGACAGAGAGAGAGACAGAGAGAGAGAGAGAGAGAGAGGGGAGAGAGAGAGGGAGGGAGAAAGGGAGGGAGAAAGGGAGGAAGAAAAAGAAAGAAGGCAGGTGAGAAAATTTACAAAAAAAAAAAAAGGAAGGAAGATGAGAGCAGATTAAAAGAAAAGAGGGAAAAATGAATGACTAAAAAAAAAAAAAAACTAAATGGAAAGACCATGCAACAGTGGGAATGAGTGTAAACACACCAGGAAATAAGAGTGAGAAGCAGTCTGATGATTCGGTCTCGTGCCTTAGACACACTGGGTGGGTAAGTGGGTAAGTGTGTGGGGTATCAGTGCACCCCGGGGTGTATAAATTCACACTAATTAGTCAGTGGAAACAGCAGCTCTCACAGTAATGCTGGCTGCAAGGTTTGTAGTAATAACTTCAATAGAGATTTGTTAAGCAAGTATATTATATATTACATTAATAAAACTCTTTGAAAAAAATGTTTTTATAGCTTGAAAGAGGAGCATTTCTTTGAGAATATACTGATTAAGTATTGTTTTGGAAGGAGTCTTCGCAGAGCATCTGCTTACAGCTGTTAGTCAAAACTAGAAAATGATCTTTATTAAAATTTCTTGTGAATTGTTGGAAGATGCAATTCTAAGAAAATGCTTTAGGGTGGTAAATCTCATGACTTTAATGATGACGTGTACATGACCTACGTTGTGTAATCTGGCCACGCCCCCTTCCTTTAGAGAAACGAAGGTCAGTCATCGATAGTAAGTAGACACAATAGGACACTGAAATGTTATGCAAGATCTTACAAGCCTAGCACCCAGCGTATTCAGTACCAAACAACCCCCCCCCCCCAACCCCCAACCCTCGAGTTCAGTGTAGCCAACCGGGTCAAAACAGGATTCTGTCAATCAGGTCCACTTGAAAAAGCCTGCCTGCAGGGTATTTCTGTGCTGAGCTAACTATAGTATTTAGAGAAGTGCTGTAGATGTTGACACTGAACAGACTGACGAAGTGCTACTTAATGATGATCAAACTGACCGCTGGCCTCTGGGAGTCAGGAAATGACTCATGAGTGATATCAAAAGGTATTATGTCACCCGTCACAATGAAGAATCTACTGTTATGCCACTGTTGTGCCAAACCTGTCATGAAAAACAAGCATCACTGTCTTATTAGTTATTACAGTCAGTATACACTGACCAGGCATAGCATTATGCCTAATATTATGTTGGTCTCCCTTTTGCTGCCAAAACAGTCCTGATCCATCATGCACTGTGTATTCGGACACCTTTCTTTCAGAACCAGCATTAACTTCTTCAGCAATTTGAGCAACAGTAGCTCATCTGTTGGATAAGATCACACGGGCCAGCCTTCGTGCCCCACGTGCATCAATGAGGCTTGGCCGCCCATGACCCTGTCTCCGGTTCACCACTGTTCCTTCCTTAGGCCACTTTTGATAGACACCGACCACTGCAGACCGGGAACACCCCAAAAGAGCTGCAGTTTTGGAGGTGCTCTGATCCAGTCGTCTAGCCATCACAATTTGGCCCTTGTCAAACTCGCTCAAATCCTTACGCTTGCCTTTTTTTTTTCCTGCTTCTACCACATCAACTTTGAGGACAAAATGTTCACTTCCTGCCTAATATATCCCACCCACTAACAGGTGCCATGATGAAGATAATCAGTCTTATTCACTTCACCTGTTAGTGCTCATAATGTTATGGCTGATCGGTGTATAATAGTGCACATTTAAAACGATTGGACACACTACATGCAGTGGAAGTTGAAATTAAGTGTCTCAGGTAGTCTTCCTAGGAAATGGGAAAACCTGCGTAATTTCCTAAAACCGTTTAAAAGTTAAAACTGATCAATGTTAATTTGTTCCAGAGTAAGCAAGCTCAACATGACCTTATTTACCCTCTGGAGGGCCATGAAAGACTTTTTATATCAGAGGCTACACAAGGCTTCCATTGACTGGTTTCAGACAGCATGTCTACAGGCATCCTCAAGCTGAATATGATGTGAAATCATTTTAAAGATGAAGTACATAAAAAACTAACTAACTAAATAAATAGGCTTATTAAATACATACAGTAACTAAATATAGATGTCCATTTTGAAGTCTGTGTATAGCAGAAAATGCTCATCTTTAAATTCAGCTTCTGCTTGAAGTGGGTGATCCCACGTGAGTGATGTCATTTTCAAACAGCCTTCTTCTTCTTTCAGCTTTTCCCTTCAGGGGTCGCCACAGCGAATCATCTCTCTCCACCTATCCCTATCTTCTGCATCCTCAACACTTGCACCCACTAGCTTCATATCCTCATTAATTCCATCCATATACCTCCTCTTTGGCCTTCCTCTTTGCCTCCTGCCTGGCAGCTCCATGTCCAACATTCTCCTACCAATATACTCACTCTCCCTCCTCTGAACATGTCCAAACCATCTTAATCTGGCCTCCCTAACTTTGTCCCCCAAACGTCCAACATGAGCTGTCCCTCTGATGTACTCATTCCTAATCCTGTCCAACCTTGTCACTCCCAAAGAGAACCTCAACATCTTCAGCTCTGCTACCTCTAGCTCTGACTCCTGTCTCTTCCTCAGTGACACTGTCTCTAAACCATACAGCATGGCTGGTCTCACCACTGTCCTGTACACCTTCCCCTTGATTCTCGCTGATATTTTCCTATCACACAGAACTCCCGACACCTTTCTCCACCCATTCCAACCTGCCTGCACTCGCTTCTTTACCTCTTTCCCACACTCTCCATTACTCTGGACTGTTGACCCCAAGTACTTAAACTCCTGTACCTTCTTCACCTTTTCACCCTGTAACCTTACTGTTCCACTTCCCTCCCTTTCATTCACACACATGTACTCAGTCTTACTACGACTGACTTTCATTCCTCTTCTCTCCAGCGCAAACCTCCACCTCTCCAGGTTTTCCTCCACCTGCTCCCTGCTCTCACTACAGATCACAATGTCATCTGCAAACATCATTGTCCAAGGAGACTCCTGTCTGTCCTCCTCTGACAAATGGTCCATCACTATAGCAAACAGGAAGGGGCTCAGAGCCGATCCCTGATGCAGTCCCACCTCCACTTTGAACTCCTCTGTCTGACCTACAGCACACATCACCACTGTCCTGCTCCTCTCATACATGTCCTGCACCACTCTGACATACTTCTCCGCTACTCCTGACTTCCTAATACAGTACCACAGCTCTTCTCTTGGCACCCTGTCATACGCTTTCTCCAAGTCTACAAACACACAGTGCAACTCCCTCTGACCATCCCTATACTTCTCCATCAAAATTCTCAGAGCAAAAATTGCATCTGTTGTGCTCTTTCTGGGCATGAAGCCATACTGCTGCTCACAAATTTCCACTACCTTCCTTAACCTAGCTTCCACTACTCTTTCCCATAGCTTCATTGTATGGCTCATCAACTTTATCCCCCTATAGTTGCTGCAACTCTGCACGTCACCCTTATTCTTAAAGATCGGTACTAATACACTACTTCTTCATTCCTCAGGCATCCTCTCACTCTCTAAAGCCGTGTTAAACAAACTAGTTAAAAATTCCACTGCTGCCTCTCCCAGACACTTCCAGACCTCCACCGGGATGTCATCAGGACCAACTGCCTTCCCACTTTTCATCCTCTTCAAAGCCTTCCTGACTTCATCCTTTCTAATCTTATCTACGTTCTGTTCCACAGAGTTCACCCCTTCTACTCTTTTTTCCCCCTCTCATTTTCCTCATTCATCAGCTCCTCAAGTACTCCTTCCATCTCCTCTGGACACTCTCCTCACTTGTGAGCACCCTTCCATCTCTATCCTTAATAACTCTAACTTGCTGCACATCCTTCCCATCTCGATCCCTCTGCCTAGCTAACCTGTACAAGTCCTTCTCTCCTTCTCTAGTGTCTAACCTAGTGTACAACTCGTCATATGCCTTCTGCTTGGCCTTAGTCACCTCCCTCTTCACTCTGCGCTGTAACTCCTTGTATTCCTGTCTATTCTCTTCAGTCCTGTCCATGTCCCACTTCTTCTTGGCTAACCTCTTCCTCTGGATACTATCCTGAACTTCCTCATTCCACCACCAAGTCTCCTTATCTTCTTTCCTCCTTCCAGATGACACACCCAGCACCTTTCTCCCTGTCTCCCTGATCACTTCTGCTGTAGTTTCCCAGTCATCTGGCAGCACTACCTGACCACCCAGAGCCTGCCTCAACTTCTGTCTAAATTCCTCACAACATTCCTCCTTTTTCAGCTTCCACCACTTGGTTTTCTTCTCGATCTCGGACCTCTTCTTCTTACAGACCATCAAAGTCATCCTACACACCACCATCCTATGCTGTCTGGCTACACTCTCTCTTTACAGTCACTAATCTCTTTCAGATTGTCTCTTCTACATAGGATGTAGTCTACCTGTGTGCTCCGACCTCCACTCTTGTAAGTCACTCTATGCTCCTCCCTCTTCTGAAAATAAGTGTTAACCACAGCCATGTCCATCCTCTTAGCAAAGTCCACTACCATCTGTCCTTCAAGGTTCCTTTCCTTAACTCCAAACCTGCCCATCACCTCCTCATCACCTGTGTTCCCCTCACCAACATGTCCATTAAAATCCGCTCCTATCACCAGTCTCTCACCCGTGGGGATACTCTCCATCACCTCATCTAATTCACTCCAGAATCTCTCTTTCTCCTCTAACTCACAACCTACCTGTGGGGCATAACCACTAACAACATTCAACATCACCCCTTCAATCTCTAACTTCAGACTCATCACCCTGTCTGATACTCTCTTCACCTCCAGGACATTCCTCACAAACTCCTCCTTCAGGACCAAACCTACCCCATTTCTCTTACTATCCACACCATAATAAAACAGCTTGAATCCTGCTCCTATACTACGAGCCTTGCTACCCTTCCACCTGGTCTCCTGTACACACAGTATATCCACCTTCCTTCTCTCCATCATATCAGCCAGCTCTCTACCTTTCCCTGTCATAGTACCAACATTCAGAGTTCCTATTCTCAGTCCTACACTCTTACCTTTCCTCTTCTCTCTCTGTCTGTGCACTCTCCTCCCTCCTCTACTTCTTCGACCAACAGTAGCCCAATTTCCACCGGTGCCCTGTCGGTCAACAGCACCAATGGCAGTCGTTGTTAACCCGGGCCTCGACTGATCCGGTATGAAATTCAGAGTACTGACGATTCGCATGATCAAATTTGGCAATGTTCTACGCCGGATGCCCTTCCTGACGCAACCCTCTCTATTTATCCGGGCTTGAGACCGGCACAGAAGTCACTGGACCGTGACCCCCATGGCTAGATTATTTTCAGAACAGTCATACTTTATATATATATAATCTATAGGAGCCTCAGGTGAAGCCAACTAAACTGTGACATAACAGCACATTCATAATTAGTGATAAACGACAGAGTTGGTCGTCATAGTGGATTTTAGAGGTTGAAAATATGATGCAAACCGAGCCTCTGGTACTGAAATCCTTCTCACCTGGAAGTGTGACACATGCCAGCTAGTTTGAAAGCAGTTAAGTAGACATCTACCTATTTGAGATGGGACCTTTTCCAAATTCCATGCACATTTGTAGAGCCTGTTATTTTTAATGGTGTAGTATTCCTGTCAAGCCATTTTAGTAGATTGTGACCATTAAAAAACAAACGCGCAAATCTCTTTTTTTTTGTGGGAATTTGGAGAAATACTATAATAAATATGTATAAACATGTTTAATATTTATAATTATATATAATTAGTGGAGAAGGGATGCTCAGAAGCTGCTTTATCTGCTCTCGCTGTACAGAGGAAAGGGACTTTATGTTTAGAAAAATTACATTGAGGTCGCAATTTAATTTCACTTTTAGGGCGTGTTCATATTAGTGTCTCACCTTTTTTCTTTGTTTCAAAAGATCAGATCTACTCCATAAGCTGCAAACGTGTCACATGATTGGTCAATCAGTGTGATGCATGTGAGTGAGGCTCTTACATTGATAATAGAGTCTTTGAACTTAATATGCAGTCTGTAGTTAGAGATGGCGATGATGGCGTCATCAGCACGGCCCAGAAACTCCACCCCTTCGCCTTGAAGAGTCGGGAAAGGCACCTGCAAAAACACACAAGCACAGAAATACAGATTAAAGTGCAGAATGTTGTTAAAAATGCAATTTTACATGCATCATCTCATCTCTTCTGTTTAACATTTTCAGTTTCCTTTTAACGATAAACTGAGAAGCTGGTTTAACTGGGGGCGGAGCCAAAATCCAGACCAGAAAATATAAAGCCGAGTCTCATAAAGGGAACTACATTGGTAATCTGTTTAGCTTTAAAACGATGCGGTTATAACAGATGTAGAAACACTTAAAAATATGACAAACCACACCTTTAACCTTAAAACTGAAAAGCCTACATAAGCTAGAGAAGGCTCTTGGTCCTACATGTTGTAAAAGGGTGACATCAACCAAGTCAATCTGCACCAATATAAATCACGGAGAAAAGAAAAGGTCAGAACACCACAACGGAGTGTATTTCGGTGACAGCTTGGAAAGAACGCCTACTGCATTCCCACAGTTATCCTCCTAACTAAGTGCAGTATTTCAAATAAGAAACCCACATACAAATTCAAACACAAAGTCTGACACGTTATGAATCATAAAATAAAAAAAACAAAAACAAGGGATTCTCAATTGCGTGTTTAAAAAGGAAAGAGAACAAAAGTTTATTAGCCATCAAGTTGTATAACTCGGAAGATTTCATTACGGCACATTCCACACTCGGACTTCCAAGCAAACGTGTACCACCCTGCACTTTTGATGCTTTTTCCCTGCGAGTCTAATGAACCTGATTCTACTTGAACCCTTATGCAATGTCATTCTTGCCAGTGAGTTGTGAGGCTGGTGCCCCGATGGCATCATCCATCCACAGACTACAAATAAACAGGATCTCAAGCCTATGCCCACGGGGTCCGGTTGGCATGGTGTTAAGAAACCAGGCCTGCTTTTAAAACCCTCTGAACAGTAGAGCGCTTGAGCGCTGTGTGCAGAAGCGGGTTACCTCAGAAGCTGAAGGCAGACTAAACAAAGACGCGCTTGTGTTGGGCGTCTGGCTCTGTTACACAGGGGCTTCTGAACATTCGCAAAAAAGAGCTTAGTGAATCTGCAAAACATTTGGTCAGGTTTGGTTCAAATTAATGCATTTCAGCCACCTCTGGCCAGATTTAATGAGAAGCCACACAACAGCGGAAATGTCTAGCATGCGGGAAACGCTGGAAAATTTGCACAACCTTTTAGTTCTCATACAGAGTGTTTTCCACTGGACAGGACCTAGGATAAATACACTATATTGGCAAAAGTTTTTGGACGTCTGCCTTTACATGCACATGAATTTAATATGGAGTTGGTCCACCCTTTGCAGCTATAACAGCTTCAAATCTTCTGGGAAGTCTTTCCACAATGTGTGGAAAGTGTGTATGGGAGTTTGTATGAGTGTGTATGGGAGTTTTTGACCATTCCTCTAGAAATGCATCAAGAACTGATGTTGGACGAGAAGGCCTGGCTCACAGTCTCCACTCTAATTTATCCCAAAGATGTTCTATGGGGTTGAGGTCAGGACTCTGAAGATCGTCCACACCAAACTCCCTCATCCATGTCTTTATGGACCTTGCTTTGTGCACTGGTGTGCAGTCATGTTGGAACAGGAAGGGGTCATCCCCAAACTGTTCCCACAAAGTTGGGAGTATGAAATAGGCCAAAATGTCTTACTATGCAGAAGTATGAAGGGTTCCTTTCACCAGAACTAAGGGGGCCAAGCCCAACCTGAATTCAATGATTTAGGGGGGTGTCCTAAAACTTTTGACAATATGGTGTAGATACTGATACTATACACTGTGCGCACAATTATTAGGAAAATAGTATTTCTAGGCTTAATTTTAGTGGTGAACAAATGCAATGGTCTTGGTTGATCCTAAATGTTTATTTCACATCAGAACAGAATGTTTAACAATGAAAAAAGAAAGATCCGTCTAAATGTAGCAGATATAAGGCAAATTTTAGTATGCATTATTAAAAGAAACTATTTTTTTTTTTCAACTTACTTAGTTATTTGTTAAATAATACTTTAAGCCCTTCCATCCATTGAATCGGTCAGTTACTCGATCCGTTTCTGATTCATTTTAGCTGAGGCAGCCATCACAGCTGGGAGAGGGGAAAACTGAGAGCACTTCAATCCTGCGAGTACTGAGCACTGAAACAGACACACTTCTAGGTGCAATTCATGGCACATTGAGATCAGTCTTGATGATACTGTGCTACACACTCAAAATCCTCACACACAAAAATAAACATAACATGGTGAACATAAGGAGGTCGTTGCTAGCCTGTTTTAGTTTTAGTATTTTAAAGCAGATTAAGTTCTCGGTGTTGTGAAGTCGTAGCATCTGTTCCAGCATCCTGTTACTGCTCATTGAACTAAACCAACAGTAAACGAGCTTTGATTTGCCATTTGGTTTATGTGCAGCAGCCGACCCAAGAGAACGCGGAAATGTGTACATGTGGTACATAGATTAGTCCCGCCAATTTAAGAAAGTGCTAATGACAGCTCAATATGTGTATAAAAGACACCTGTCCACAGAACCGCTATCTTCTATTCAAAACTCAACACCACCATGGGCAAGACCAAAGAGCTGTCAAAGGACATCATGGACAAGATTGTAGACCTGCACAAGGCTGGAATGGGCTACAAAGACCATCAGCAAGAAGCCGTGTGATGTGGAGACATCTGTTGGATTATTCGCAAATGGAAGACATACAAAATAACCAGCAATCGCCCTTGGTGTGGAGCTCCAAGCTAGGTTTCACCTCACTTGGTAAGGATGATTATGTGAAAAGTGATGGATCAGCCCAGAGCTACACACGGGAGGTGCTTGTAGTAAATGATCTCAAGGCAGTTGGGACCACAGTCACCAGTCGCCGTGTTTGGAGGAAGAAAAATGCTGACTATGACACTAAGAACACCTTCTCTACAGTCAAGCACGGAGGTGGAAACATAATGCTTTGGGATGTTTCTCTGCTAAAGGTACAGGCCGACTTTGCCGCATTGAGGGGCCAATGGACGGGGCCATGTTTTGTAAAATCTTGGATTAGTACCTCCTCCCATCAGCCAGAACACTGAAGATGGGTCATGGATGGGTCTTCCAGCATGGCAATGACCCAAAACATACCACCAAGGCAACATAAGAGTGGCTCAAGAAGAAGCACATTAAGGTCAAGGAGTGGCCTAGCCAGTCACCAGACCATAATCCTATAGAAAATGTATAGAGGGAGCTGAAACTTCAAGTTGCCAAGCGATGGCCAAGAAACTTAAGGACTTGTAAAGAAGAGTGGACCAAAATCCATCCTGAGATGTGTGCAAACCTGGTAAGCAACTACAAGAAACATCTTACCTCTGTGTTTGCCAACAAGGGTTTCTCCACCAAGTACTAAGCGATGTTTTGCTTGGGGATTAAATACTTATTTTACTCACTGAAATGCAACTCATTTTATAACATTTGTATCATGTGTTTTTTTCTAGATTTTTGGTTACTATTCTATCTCTATCTGTTACAGCAAACCTACCATAATTATAGGAACCTTCAGGTCTTTGTGAGTGGGCAAACCTACAAAATCAGCAAGGGATTAAATACTTATTTTCCCCATTGTATTTAAGTGATTGTCTGCTAGGGGTTATTGTTTTAGCAGATTTATGCTTCAGTGATGCTTCCCTTTCACTCACTGATAAGCGGGCAGAAATACAACTCATTATGGAACAAATCAGACAAGAGATAGACTAACACACACACACACACACACACACACACAGTTAGAAGCAGAATCGGTGAGAAATCAAGAAAGGTCTGTAGACGCCACAAAATAAATAAAATTCTAAATAAATAAATAGAAAGGAATAAAAAAAAAATTAAAAGGAAAAAAGGAAAGAAAAAGAATTTTTTTAAAAATAAACTCCACTGAGTTTAAAGTCAAAACAGCTTTAAGATGAGTCAATGTTTAGAGAATAAAATGACTAAGAATCCACAAAACGCTTACAAGTTTTTCCAGCCATCAACCCACTCTTTTCTAGCTCAGTTTTTCAAGTACAGTACAGACTCATTTATAGAGGCAGATGGAAAAATGTATAGCATCATACATATAAATATAGAAATTATATAGACATTCAACCAGTGATGTCCTCATTCACAACTCCATACACATTAAATTCTGTTTCTTAAATACAATTCTTAAATACAGTATACACCGATCAAACATAGCATTATGAGCAGTGAGAGGTGAAGTGAATAACACTGATGATCTCCGCATCATGGCACCTGTTAGTGGGTGGGATATATTAGGCAGCAAGTGAACGTTTTGTCCTCAAAGTTGATGTGTTAGAAGCAGGAAAAATGGGCAAGCGTAAGGATTTGAGCGAGTTTGATGATGGCCAAATTGTGATGGTTAGACCACTGGATGAGAGCATCTCCAAAACTGCAGCTCTCGTGGAGTGTTCCCGGTCTGCAGTGGTCAGTATCTATCAAAAGTGGTCCAAGGAAGGAACAGTGGTGAACCGGAGACAGGGTCATTGGTGGCCAAGGCTCACTGATACACGTGGGGAGCGAAGGCTGGCCCGTGTGATCCGATCCAACAGACGAGCTACTGTTGCTCAAATTGCTGAAGTTAATGCTGGCTCTGATAGAAAGGTGCCAGAATACACAGTGTATGACGGGTCAGGACTGCTTTGGCAGCAAATGGGGGACCAACACAATATTAGGCAGGTGGTCATAATGTTATGCCTGGTTGGTGTAAGTCATGTGTATGATGTACAGAACCATTTCTGTTCTAAGATATATTTGAAAAATTGGGAAAAAAAGAGAAAAGGGAGATTATGGAATGGATAACCTCTATGCATCTGAAACATGTGTGCATGCATTAATGTGTGGGATTTCTGAGATGGAAATTTTGCTGTAATTCTGCAACCATGGTTAGTGATTTTAGCTAGTCTATGTGCCTCGGTGACTATGTGAAACACACCTGCTGTATCAAACACTGCTGAAGAAAGGTGGGTGTAAACTGACTGAAAACCTGCTGATAGATAGGAAGGACTGTATGCTGTATGTTGTCTACAAGGCAGGTGATGGCAAAGTCAGTAATCATGTGACAATCATGACTATTGTCTGTGAGCTTTGTACGGATGTCACAGATTTAGAATCGGATACAGCCTGGGGAAAATGCTGGAGCTTTTATTTAAGCTCTGCATTCTCACTGGATATGAAATCAGAAAGATTTCCACTCAGTGACTCAGGATTCAGTGGCACACTCAGTGCCAAAAGCAGCTCATCTCCCCATCTGTTATTCATCAGCTCCTTCATGTTCAACTCTCTCCCTAAACACCTGCCCTGAAGTGTGAGTGTGTGTGTGTATATATATATATACACACACACCTATCAGAGACAGATGGATGCAAAGGTGGCCAAACAAAGGGCACTGGATGAGCAACACCTCAATATTCGAGAGGAACAAACGAGGACTAATAGGCATAAATCTTCAGCATATTCATCAAGCAGATAAGGTCTCTCTCTTCTCCCCTCATACACAAAGACACCTACACACAATGAGAAACACAAACATACAAAGGACACACTCAATCACTACAATAACATGCAGAGACAGACACAGACAAATATGCACACAAACACACACAAAAGACACGCACACACACACACACACACACACACACACACACACACACACAACAGAAAGGCCATGAAGATCAAATGACAACCTGCCATGAACAACATACCAAGCTACAGAAATCTTGGACATTTATCTAAACCTCGTTATCAAAATATGTGCAAAATAATCAAGCCGATTAAGGGCAACTCTTTACGACTCGTATTATAAATCTTTATCAAATTGGCATTAGTATAATGCTGTTCTATTTTCTATTTCGGGAAGCATGGAATCAAAACGAACGAAAAACAAACTAAAAGTAGAGTAAGCGTGGTGGGAAAAACTTTTGCATCAGTCCTGGCTAATTGCTGCTGCAGCTAGTAAGCGGAAGACTGAGAGCTGAACTGCTGAGATTTATGTTCAGAAGAGGTCGTTCATTGCCTGTTTTACTCCACAGACTGTTAATAAAAAGTCTCATAAATGCACACGGGTTCCACGCAGACCGGCCCAAACCCTGGCTCCACTATTTCCTAAGAATCACAGAAAACAAAACAAAGATTCTCTCATCTTATAAAGCAACCTGAAACCAGAGACTATGTTCACGTCTCTCTCCTGCTGGCGTGTTTACGGGGCTGCTGCATCGTCCCTGACGGCCAGCACGATCTGCGGAAAAGCGCATTCATTTTTCATGGCGCTGCAGCCGAGCAGGAGCCGCTTTGAAAGCAAAAAAGCTTCAAAGGGATCAGGTGAGGCCCAGAGGCAGAAACATGGCTGTGGAGAGACAGAAGAAAGAGTAGAGCGACAGAGAGAACGTCTGCTTCCATTTGAGCGCTCAAAACACCTGGATCAATTTCAGAAAATTGGGAAGAATAATAATCAATCATCTAAATAAAGTAATAAAGAGGTAAATCATTCCCCTCAGGCTTTCATTCAGGTTTTCCTGCAGCTCCTGGTTCCTCCTTACTACCAGCATCAAAGTATAGTAGTGTCTAATTAGATGGCGAGAGAGACAGTAAGCCTGAAAGACAGACAGCTACTGCAGAGGAAATCATGGCAGTGAAGCTTGGAGAAGTGTACACAGGGTAAGAAAGTTCCTACTGCTCCTGACACTGGCAGAGTTACAGAGAAAATGTTATTTAGTAAAATAAAAAGTGTTGACAAAAATAAATATTCAATTCGATTTTATTTATATAGCGCTTTTAACAATGGACATTATCTCAAAGCACCTTTACAGAACATAAGAAGCATAATACAAAAGTCCTAGATGTTAGACACAATCATCCCTAGTGAGCAAGCCTGAGGCAACTGTGGCGAGGAAAACCTCCCTTAGATGGTATGAGGAACCAGACTCAAAAGGGAACCTATCCTCACCGGAGAGTGTGATTATGAATTATTATAAACACCGGAGTGTGTGTGATTATGAATTATTATAAACACCGGAGTGTGTGATTATGAACAATGTCCTTTCTACAGTCATGTACAGTCAGTTGCAGTTGTGTGATACAGATACAGCCTATGTAGAATGTTATTGTGTGTATTAATTAGGAGGCTGTTGTCGTCCTCAAAAGTCCACATAGGGTTAACGTCGATGCTTTGAACACCCAAATCCTCACGAAGCAGAATCCAACTGTAGCCGGTCCATCTCTGGATGCCTCAGGATATCTGCCACAAGTACAACCAGGTTCTTGATGGAACTGCAATGACAACTCCTTGGAAACGGAATTCCTAATTGTTCCCACGAATACCAAACATAGTGTCCAGGATCGCTGGGCATAATTACAGTTTAAAGATTGCCTCAAGCCTAGTGTTTAGAGCGTCTGAACTAAATCCCGGTGTGGTCGCAGATCAAAACAAGCGGTCCGACGGTGAATGAGCGAGGCCGTCTCTCTCCGGTTCCAAGTGCAGTCCGATTATAGTAATAAAGCTGATTTAATTCGGGTTCCTGCAGTCGGTTTGATTCAAGCATAAATGTTTATTTGGGGTTTTGAGCAGCAGGTTTTATAGCTGCAAGCTCCTGAACTGATCCATGAGGCAGAAACTGAACCAAAGGACAGAGCTGTGGTGCTTCAAAAATTGGACCAGCATTAAAAAAAAACCTGGATGCAATGCACATTACACTTTAAACTTTAAACCAGATATTTATATAATTTGCTGGTCCAGAATTCCAATGATCCAATGAACAGAGTGGATATAATGCTACTAATATTTCAGCAGGTGTGCTTTCACACCTTGTCAGAAAGACGAATTCTGTGGATGAAATGCTCGCAAGGCATAATAGGTGCTTTATTGTTATTGATCATGTTTATTAATTAACACTGTTTTACTTTTTCAGGTCATGGATAAATAGTCCTGGCGAAGCCTTTCTAGTCACTTGTAATCACTCAGCTTTAAACGTTTTCTTTGCTTCAACTAATCAGTCCTGGAAGCACATTTTATTTACTATAAAACATCACATTGCTTCTTTCAGGGCCTGAGCCCAAACCTCCATCCATCCCTCTTTACTTTGAATGCAAATAACTACAAAGTTAAACACATACATAACACCACCATTGGTGTGCATTATACATTGCGTGTGTGTGTGTGTGTGTTACTAATCCTGAGACCCAGCGGTAGTGATTTCCTGCCATGTTGTTGACTACACAGCATTAAATCAGTGCCGATCATTAGATGAAGAGGGTGAGCTGTTCTCCATGGAGCTGCTGTGGAATCCAAAGTTCTCCAGCTCCCCTGCTCAGCCATGAGATCATTTGGATGAAACCCAGAACTGTTCTCTTACTAATGACCATCTTTTCTCTTTTTTTTGTTACTCAACACACACACACACACACACACTTTCTCTTTTTAGCTCCAGTCCAATCTCCCACCTCCATTCTTCATCTCTCTCCCCCTCTCTCTCTGGCTGTCTAATCCGAGCCATGTAATTGCTTGAGCTGTAGCCATAAGCCTTTAGCAGTGTAGGCTGAGGGCTAATAAAGAAGCGGCAGTCACAGAGGTGTGTGTTCATGAATGCTGGCTAAAGTAGTACTATATTGGGTTCAGACTGTAGATGAATAAACTAAATGGTTCCTTCCATGCTATTACAAGGTACAGTCAGTAATTTAGGTGGAAGCAAGCAGAGACTAAATACAGCTTCTGTCCGAAGCCACACACCAAAATACCTAAATCATAGTGTAAGAGCTTTCAGAAATGATCGAGGAAATAGAGAGGAAATAAAGTCCTTCCCTGCTTTCACAGATCAATAAATGATCCATTTATGATGAAGTTTTGTGATTGGAACTCTATGCGCTACATTCCTGGCCCCATAATAATAAAGTGAACATTCGGACAGAAGAATAAAGATTAAAATAGGTGTACGAGGAAGTATCAGATCTAACACAAACTAATCTTGACTCTCAAAAAGTTTGAGCAGCGGATGGAAACAGTTCACGCTTTCTACGAGGGACATTAGACTAGTGATTTGTAATCATTGTTCATGCCAAGTATAAAGAGGTGTTGCAATACCCAAGGACCTCTCCACACCACTTGAAATTCTGGCAACAGACTCAGTAAGCAGAAAGCACAGCTAGTGTATCTGTCGAGCTTTAGAAGTTCAGTTATTCAGCTCAGCGAGTCCTGAATTTCAGTTCTAGCCATTTTCATTTTTTGGTGTGAGAAAGGAGACCGGCTGACCTGTAGACTGTCGTCTTCTTTGACCAGCTCTTTCTGGGGGAACAGGTCCTTGGCCTGGATGTACTCCAGACTGGGAGGCCCCTCCTCACCCTGCAACACAACAGCAAGCACACACCATATTACAGAAAGCATACACAAACAGAATGTTAAAATAGTATTAAACATAATATCAGTGCCTAAAGATGTACACATGAATAAAACCCTGGGGGAAAAATGCGAAAGCACAACATTTCCGAGTTGATCAAACTCATGGAGATACATATTTAACAGAATTATGCAGCAAAAAATAACATTTACATAATTTCCCCCATTTTTGCAAATGTAGCTGATCAGGAAAGCCGTGTTTCATGCTGGATAACAGCTTTCATCTTTCCCTCAAAGCTTTGAACCTAATGCTGACAACATTTTTGAGTGAACTCTTCTCATTACTCTCTAACTCCAAAGCAATATTAAAGAGCAGACGTGATGCACCTGAGAATGAGGAGAATCTGACCGGGCAAAATGGCTATACTCATCCATATCACACACTTTTAAGAAAAAGAACCCAGCACACCTTTCTTCACATATTCCAGCTGAGGAAGTTGGGGTCAGAGCGCAGGGACAGCTATGATACAGCACCCCTGGAGCAGGGAGGGTTAAGGGCCTTGCTCAATTGCCCAACAGTGGAGCTTTTTGGTGGTGCTGGGGCTTGAACCGATCCTCCAATCAACAACCCAGAGCCTTAACCACTTGAACCACCAGTGGCCCTATACTTCAGTAGCTATTAGGCAAGATCACTACTGTAATGACGTTTGACATGACACAAGAGCGAGCATGAGAGAATCATTTACCAGGACAACGTGCTTGTGCATGCACACATGCGTTAAAATGACAGATTCCTAGAAGGCTTTTTTCTGATCTAATGTAAAATGCCATTTGAAGCCAAGTCCTAATCTGCGATTGCAACCTACCATCACGACCATCACGTAGCAGATTAAACATTGAAAAGGTACTTGAGCAATCACAGGGTGAAGTGAAAGTCCTGAGCTTGCCACAGGAAATGACTTTGCTATAAACCCAGACGCTGCTTTTAAGCTAAAAAGGTATGAATATATCATATACAGGAACAAGGCGTGCTTGGCTAAAGAACGGGTGTAAAAAAGGGAAACGGTCCAGGCACCGAGCCCTGTGTTCTCTGCGCTGAGGAACAGCTGAAAGATGCGTCAGATGTCAAGCATCAGCAAAACAGCTTGTGACTAAAGACGCGGTTGTGCAATATAAATCCATGCATGCACATACAGCACACTGTACTGCTAACTGTACAGACACGCAAAACGTCTTCAGGTTTAATATTTCGGATTTTATTCTAAATGAAATAAACAGGTAGTGTGTTATATAGATGATGTTAAACACTTGGTTGTTCTAGTTCACTATGTGCAGGCACGCATGTAGTCCCATGCAACTTGCTGATCTATCTGTTCTAAGTATAACTTAGAACAAATGCCAAAGCTCTAAATACTGGTGTGATGAAGTATCTCCGCATTGCAAAATGTAACTTAATGAGGCAGCCAGACACAAACATATACACATTAATCTGAACTCACTGGAGAGATGTGACCGGTTTACGCAACTGATCTGAGTCCACTACACACTCGGGTATGCCAGCCTTAAAGGTTAAAGGTTATATCGAACACCGGTGGCTTCTTTTACACAAATAATATTTGTTTAATTTTTACCAACATATGCTAAATTACTCATAAAAGAAATATTGTGTTTACATTTTGCTGAAGTTCCTTGCTGCTGGAGTTGCTCTAAAATTAGTCTGTGACTTGGAAACATGGCTAAAATTAAATCATGTGCAATCTTAAAATGAACCCCAAAATGCTGCATATAATCCTGCACTGCAGTCAAGTAAAAATTCCTACATGATATGATCTCTAATGTCGGACTTGCTGACTCTGAGCCTGCTTGTGCATTTGGCTTGATTAGAGCGAGGAAATGTGAGAAAAATCAAGAGAACTTCTCCAAAAACATCCTGCGATCTAATTCTTTCCACAACCAACCAACCACACCATGAAAACCCTCTTAAAGATGCATACACATCTAACGTTATCCACATCCTTCTTTATCAAGTTCACCCAAACAGCAGACGTAAGACAGAGAGAGTGAGAGAGAAAGAGGAAGAGAGAAAGTAATCCAGACGGCAGGACAGAGGACAAACTGAAAGGAGGGGAGAGTAGAGGAGAGCATGACCTTCAAAAGGCCTCAGATGATCTGTGCAACTTTAACTCTAATTAAACCCGGTCTCAAGAGCGCTACAGTTACGTTGTGGTAGTATTCATTTTTTTTTTCGAGATTGCTTTTCATACCGCAGGACGACCAAGAGGCCACTCTGCCACTATAAATGAGAACAAACAATGACTCAACATTTCCTGCATTACCCAACATGACTCCTCGCCTTATCTAGTTAACCTAGAGGCCAGAATTGTGGAAAAAATAAAAATACTGAGTGTGTGGCAGCTGAGGAACTCCCTTCACATGGTCAAATTCTGACCATCTCCATTACATGCATGTGACGACAGCACAATGATTTAAAATCATGCAGGTCAAGAGCGTCACTTAATGCTTACATCAAAAAAATCTGAATTTAGGAAAATATGATCTCTGTGACTTCGACCATGGCATGGCCGTTTGTGCCAGATGAGCTGGTTTGCGGATTTCAGAAAATGCCGATCCCCTGGGATTTTCACACACGGCAGACTGCAGAGTGTGGTGCAAAAACACAAAAACGTCCAGTGAGTGGCAGCTCGGCAGGTGGAAGCACCTTGTTTATGAAAGAGATGGTGAGCGGAAAAACATTTCAGAAAGCAAAAAATAAAAAGAACTGTTAGGCAGGTAAGAAATTTTCCGACTGAATTAAACTGGCTCCTTACCCAACATGATCTATGAACAAAATTTTTGAACAAAATTTGTCCTTGAACATTACACACACACACACACACCACCTGGATAATGACTATATAATGATGACATGATTAGTAAAAATAGTTTGTCTTATTATCTGTCTGTTTATACATGAGAGCCATCTTTGATCACGAGTGATATGTAAAGTTTGAGTTCGTTTGTAAGATCAGCATCATATTTAACCAGTGATGAACGTTTCGGCCCCTAGGCCTGCTTTAAATGACTATGAAGAGCATTATTTTTCCAGAAATATCACGGATATTACCCAGTTACAGGTTAACCCACTTGCAGAATTGTCTCTTTCACTTATTCCCCCACAAAACTCATCCTACATTAGCACTGTCTCCAAGGCAAATTCCAAGCTCCTATCATCCATCAGTGCCAGTGTGCCGGCAGGCTGGAGACGGCATGGCAACACCCAGCGCTCTGTGCAGCCAGACATACCAGACATTACCTGCTGAGCTCATGGAAGAATCAGACAGACGTTACTTGTGAGGGTCACAGAATGTGCAGCAGTCAGACACAAGATCAATACTGGCCTTTGAGGGCAACAATAAGAGTATTGAAGTACAGCTGACCAACACATAAGCAGCCATTAGAGTGATTTTCCACAGGTTATCTGTGATGCAATGAAATAAATCAATAATGCCAAAAAAAAATAAAAAATCGAATAGATAGCCCTTCATCATATTAAATGCTTCAGTTTCTACGCTGCCTCAATCCACCCCATCTGAAGGTGTTTTTTTTTCTCTTAATGAAAGCATAAATCAGGATCTAACCCATGACACTGCAACCAAAGCACAGAACATCCCTCATGTCTGGTGTGTATGTCTGTGCTAGACGAACCGTGTGACAAAGACACTGGCAGCTGTCAGTATGATATGAAAAGAAGACACAAAAGTCAAGCAAGGAGGAGGGATAAGAGGGATGAGTTGAAGACCAGTTGCAGGGCTTCTATAAAGTCATACAATAATTACATGCTGGTTTGGGATTTTATGTATGAAAGTAAGAGTATATGCTTAGGAAAGTGAAAAAAGAAGAGGGTGGGGAAAGTTCAGCAGGTTAGCACTTTATGCAAGTCAATTAGCTCACGAATAAGGACAAGGATAAAAGAAGCGGCCGACATCAGCCACCAAACCACACCACTGATGCCGTGTATGAGCATCGAGAAGCATAAGAGCACTCTAAGGTAGCATGTTCAGCTAATGTGATTAGCCGCTACACGTGAGCCCATTGGTCTGTTAATTCTACACTATAAATCCTCATTAGTCTGGTGCTTGAAAGGAGAAATCCAAAGAGGGGAAACACTGTGTTCAATGGAGAAGAAAAGAAACTCGAACCAATTAGACCTGCCAATCACGCTCGACATGGCTACTAAAAGAGCACGCAAGCAATGACCTGACATGCCCAGGACGATCTTTCTGAGATTGCTCTAGTATCTCTGTTAGATGTCCGTTTCCATGAATGCCAAACTGACTCGATTGGTCAGATGACACATGAAGGGATAGTGATGGTTCACTCCTCCTGCAGTAAAGCCTTCAGACATTTCTCACGTTACTAACAATTTCTGCTCTCTCCATTTCTTCCCATTTCTTCTCTCTGATAAACTCCCCACCTTTTTCCAAAGAATCCATTAAACTGATGAATGGAATTCCAATCTTTCCATTTACACTTGGCATGAAGCCACGAGGGGAGACATGGCAGAAGCTCAAATTTTCAATTAGCAAATGGATCGTTTCAAAAAAAGCGTATGGAATAATTTCTTTTAAAACCACGTACTCTCTGCAAAAGCCTGATCTGCGTGCAGTGTTAAATAAATACTTGCGCAGTCTTTTAAGATTATTGCCTGTTACACAGAAGATGATCCCAACAAACTCTTGGCTGAATTCGATTACAGGCTGTGGCATTACGGGTTCTCCGGGTCAAAATGAAACGAGGAAGATTCGCAAACATTAGAAATGTGACTAAAGAAAATTGCGTTCTGATTACGTCAGTTTGTAGGACGATCCAGATGTCCAGATAATGTCCTGCAGGTTAGCATGTTTCCTTTACAGTTTACTAATGACAAACAATATTCATAGCTGCACCATGAGTGTTTATGTGATACTATAATGACCCTTTAAGCTTTTAGGCAGTTTTTAATCGGAGACTGCCGGAAATTTGTTGCCAGTTTGGTAATTTATGGGCTCCAAGACACCAGATTTACTCAGTAATTAATTAGTGAAATTTATTAGGACACACACACACACAAATCTGTCAAAGTTAAGCAGGCTGGTAGCATGCTGTTAAACTGCATTTAAAGTGGTTGTGTACAGGTGTGTGTGTGTCTCTCTCCGTCTCTGTCTCCCCCAGTCTTTCTCTCTCTCTGTGTTTTTGTCTTTCTCTCTGTCTCTCTGTTTTTGTCTCTCTCTCTCTCTCCATCTCTCTCTCGCTGTCTTTGTCTCTCTCTCTCTGGCTCTCTCTCTCTCACACACACACACACACACACACATCTAATCCCTCCCTGCAAGTGACTGTAGGTATTGCAAATTAAAACTGTCCTGTAGACCATAATTAAACTGAAAGATTTAACACACAAAGCAGCAAAATGGATGATCAACTCGGCTCCTGGCAAAAACTAATATCTTAATGACTTTTAATGAATTAGCAAGATGAAGATTTGAAGCACAAGCCGAATTCACTTCAGTTTCAGGCTGGAACGATACGGAACGTGAAATTTAAAGGTTTAAAAGGGTTTCAACTCCAATCTGTTTTCATAGCTGATATGTTCAATTCTATTTATTGGACTTTTCAGGTCAATCAAAATGAGTCATTGATACATTATTTGTCTATAAAACAGTTTGTTATTAGTCTGGCTAACTTGACACTGAACAACGTGGCACGTGGCTGGTTATGTTGACGGACAGGGCTCGTAGATACACTATATTGACAAAAGTTTTGGGACGTCCGCCTTTGCATACACATGAATTCAATATGGAGTTGGTCCACCTTCTGCAGCTATAACAGCTTCAACTCATCTGGGAAGGCTTTTCACAAGGCTTAGGAGTGTGTTGATGGGAATTTTTGACCATTCCTCTAGAAGCGCATTTGTGAGGTCAGGCTCGCAGTCTCCACTCTAATTTATCCCAAAGGTGTTCTGTCAGGTTGAGGTCAGGATTCCATGTCTTTATGGACCTTGCTTTGTGCACTGGTGTGCAGTCATGTTGGAACAGGAAGTGGTCATCCCCAAACTGTTCCCACAAAGTTGGGAGCATGAAATTGTCAAAAATGTCTTGGTATGCTGAAGCATTAAGAGTTTATTTCACTAGAACCAAGGGGTCGAGCCCAACCCCTGAATTCAATGATTTAGAGGGGTGTCCCAAAACCTTTGGCAATATAGTGTACAAGTGTGTTTACATCAAGAAGATTGTTCAAATGCACAACGGATGCTCAAAGTTGAGAGATAAAATCATTTGAATATGAGCTTATCTGTCACGATCGCCAAATTACACAACAGCAAACAAACACGTAGTGAAGCAAGAGGAGCTGCAGCCAATTACTTCAAATTAGGAAATGGATCATTATTAAAATGAAAAGTGCTCAATGCTGTTGATGCACTTTTTGTGCTAGTGAAAAGCAGCAGAGTGTGTCTACTGATTCGTGACGTAAATAAAGACAAAAAAAAAAAAAAAAAAGAGAGATGGATCCTAGAAGACCTGCAGCTCTCATCCTGTATTCTGGAAGCTTCTCTTGCCTCAGACAGAAGCAATAGATTCCCGAGAGTGACTGAAAACTTCGAGAGCGTAAGATTTAACACCAGCCTCTCGGAAGTCCACCACAGATATTCAGAGCGTTACTCCATCCGATAAGGCTATCCATCACCATATTTCCTCTCCTGCCTTGCGTCCATCTTTCCTGCTGTGCAGGTTCTCGGTGCAGCGATGATGACGTGGCGAGTCGTGCAGTGTTTCGGGAAAGCGCGAGTGTCGTGTTACTGAACCGCTCCGCATGGGTGTGTGATTACGCACGAGCGCCGAGAGAGATTTTTCACTTCAAACAAGAACAGACCAAATTATACCCAGGGAGAAAGAGAGTGAGTATTAAAGTCTAAAACTCCTCCAGACACTGTTCTTACACTACCCCAGATATACACCCATGACAGAGAAAAACAAATCCTGATTTGGAGACACACGCGACACAGAGGAAAAACAAGAAGTGTGAGTTATATATAGAAAAAGTTTGTGTATAATTGAGATTGGGCCACATCAGAGCGAGTTATTAATTAAAATTAAGGTTTTATTAACCTCTAAATTATATGGCTACATCCTAGGCTTTTAATAAGCATGCTCACAATGCTTTCCTGCTAATAGGGAAGCCAGTTATTTAAATCTTGCAGCAACGTTTTAGTCCTGCAGTCTGTCTAGATCTCTCAGCTCCTATTCTATACACTCAACTCAAACAGATCAGCTTCCCAAAGCTTCACCTTTCACACTGATGCATTTACATTTCTGCCATTTGGCGGACTCTGTTATCCAGAGCGGCTTACGTTTTATCTGAACAATTGAGGGCTAAGGAGTTTGCTCGGGGGTCCAGCAGTGGCAGGTTGGTGGACCTGGGATTCAAGCACACAACCTTCTGATCAGATCCCCACTGTCAGCACCATTGCGCTCGTCATCTTGTGCATCGCTAACTAGCAGTGTCTGAACAACTTAGCATTGTATATAGGTACCTTGAATTCAGAGTCCAAAGTGCTTGGTGTCTCCATTATTTCTACCTTTTTTCTCATTAACTACATCCACTGCACTAGCAATAACAATAGCACTGGTGTTCAAATAGCATCCCTGTGTAACATCAGCATGCCAGAAAACCTCTGCCGTCTCCCGGGAATAAAGAAAATACAGCAGCAATCACCAAAACCACTAAGGGCATTGCAAATGTTCCAAAATAAACATTGTTTTCAGGAATTTTCTGCAATCTGACGACACCGAATCCAGTGTCTAGAATAATTATTATTGAGACAGTCTTAGCTTGTCGCTATGGAGGGACAGGATTTTAAAGAGATCTTCGCTTTAAACAAGATTTTCCACTGCATAAGCGAGTCAGAGGCGTTTTTCTAACCGTACTTCGCAGGCTGTTTTTTCCACATGCTGGATGTTGCATGGGTTTTCCTCTGTTGAATGTGTGAAAGTGTGTGTGTGAGAAAGTGTGTGTGAAAGCAGGCTGCAAACTTGAAAACCTAAACATAGAAGAAGGAAACCTGATTCTGACTGTGTACAGTACTGCACTGGTTTTGAGAGAGAGAGAGAGAGAGAGAGAGAGAGAGAGAGAGAGAGAGAGAGAGAGAGAGAGAGAGAGAGAGAAAGAAAGAAAGAAATTGAATTTAATAAAAGTCTTTATTACATATTAAAATAAGCAAGAGCAAGGGATGGAGAGATGGAGAGAGAGAAAGAGAGGGATGGAGAAAGAAGGATGGGGAGAAAGAAAGAAAGAAAGGGGGAGGGAGAGGGAGGGAGGGGGGGGGAGAGAGAGAGAGAGCACGAGCAAGCAGGAGAGAGAGAAAGAGAGAGGATGGGTGGGTTGGGGGGAGGCATCTTCTTGCCTACTGTTCAGTGTATTTGTTAATGTGCCTGTGATGTGATCAATATTATTCATCATGCCCTGTTAAGCACGGTTAAAACGTCTTCACTACAGTGAAGTGAATGCTAAGAGAAATGAAGAGTTGTACACTTCAGAGAGACTGAAACGTTTCTCCTCCTCCCTCACGCAGTTCCACTCTCTCTCCTCTGATCTTTCCATCCGCTCCCAAGGAGACGCTGCTTTCACGACATGAAGATGGAGGACACGCTGTTTTGCACAGTCACGCTCCTCCTCTCTAGCCTCCAGCTCCCTCGGGTAGGAGCTATCTTAAAGAGAACTAGGAAGAGATCACTGCTCGGTCTGCCAGATGCTACAGAAACACATCGCTGCTGCATGGCTCTGGAGAACAGACTTCATCCCTGAACGTGACTTAAACCAAGCCACGTGTAGCAAAACGTTCACTTACTACATTAACACTGAACTAAACGTGACGAAGTTCTGTTGTTCTTCTGGCCATATAGTGCACTACTGGTTAGTTTAAACCTTTACAACTCATTTAGATAGAGAGAGAGAGAGAGAGAGAGAGAGAGAGAGAGAAAAAGAGAGAAAAAGAGAGAGAGAAAAAAAGAGAAAAGAGAGAGAAAGAGAGAGAGAGAGAGAAAGAGAGAGAAAGCATTGGAGATAGAGTGGGAAGAGAGAAAGTGACCGAGCAAGAAACGACTGAAAGCGAGTAACAGAGACCGAGAGCAAGAGAGACAGAAAGTGACAGAGATAAAGAGCACACATGAGAGAAAGAGAGAGAGAGAGAGAGAGGCGGGAGAGAGAGAGAGAGAGAGAGATTAAAATAGAGAAAATGAATGAGCAAGGTGATAAAGGATGAAAATATATAGAATGTAGAGACAGTTCAGACCACCAGACACACACACACACACACACACAGAGATTTCAGTCCTGTTTCCATGGCAACGGCCCGTGTTTTCCGGGACCCTTTCTCTTTCAGAAATGGAATTCGCACTCGTCTCCGTCTCCTCACACATCCTCCAGTTTGCTGTCGCTTCCTTCTCTATAAACATGACGCTGCCACGTGGAGCTGCCTGAGGAACCTAATCTGATCAGGGGCTTTGCTCTGAATTAGATTATCTTTTATGGATTAGGACATCACTGTCAGACCTTCTCTTTCTCTCTCTCGCTCACACACACAAACTGGACCATACTACATCTTATCTTGCTGCATCATGGTCCAGATGTTCTGTATTATGTCCAGAAACCACAAAGCCTGATTTAAATGAAATACTCACAATTATTCTTCAAATTATTACAGATGACTACTACATTATACGATAACACCAATAAAAAAAATTTAAAAATTAAAAAAAAAAAAAAACACACCACCAAACTCTTGCCTGTAAGAATAACAGATACACTTATATTGCCAAAAGTTTTGGGACACGCCACTAAATCATTGAATTCAGGTGTTGTTTTTCAGGGGTTGGGCTTGGGGCCCCCTTTGTTCCAGTGAAAGGAACTCTTAATGCTTCAGCATACCAAGACATTTTGGACAATTTCATGCTCCCAACTTTTCTGGGTACGACCCCTTCCTGTTCCAACATGACTGAGCACCAGTACACAAATCAAGGTCCATAAAGACATGAATGAGCGAGTTTGGTGTGGAGGAACGTCACAGAGTCCTGACCTCAACCTGATAGAACACCTTTGGGATGAATTAGAGTGGAGACTGCGAGCCAGGCCTTCTCGTCCAACATCAGTGATGTTCTCACAAATGTGCTTCTAGAGGAATGGTCAAAAGATTCCCATAAACACACTCCTAAAACCCTTTTGGAAAGCCTTCCTAGAAGAGTTGAAGCTGTAAAGGACA
>JAUCMX010000027.1:11011110-11051110 GCA_033459395.1 Hemibagrus guttatus
CTCATACGCTACGGAAAGCCAAAGGGTTCAAGACGTCGTAAAAAAAAAAAAATATATATATATATATATATATATATATATATATATATATATATATATATATATATATATATATATATATATATATATATATATAATAATAATAATAATAATAAAAATAGATAGATAGATAGATAGATAGATAGATAGATATAGCGTATAATAGCGTGGTTATGTATACGTCAAAAACTGGGCCCCATTTCAGAAACACCATCCCCTTGTGAATGTTTGTAAATCGCGAAAGATTTCCTCCACACAGACACTCACTAAAAGCCGCCTTCACCGTAAAAACTGAGTTTGGCTTTCCAGAAGTGGGGGGTTGGGCTACGTGGAGTACTTGACGACCCCCTTTGCGCGCTGTACTGCTTCTGCCTGAGGGTGCAGCTCTCTATCCTCACATCATGAGGAGGATAGAGAGGCAACAATAGGGTTCCTGCACCCCCCCCCATGAAAATAATTTGCAGTCTCAGCATTTCCCAAAGCTGTAGTTAGGACACGGTGCTTATTGATTAGCTCATTCATGACCTAGTAGATTAGTTTAGGTGCCAATAAATTTGGGTTCACCATGTCAACTGTTGTCAGGGGAATAAAGTTATGAAAAAGTTGTGAAGCTTTCACACACTGTGGCAAAGCTAGCAGCCCTGTAAACAATGCGAAAGGAAATGAAAACCTATTTCCTGACCAGAGCAGTATCCCTCCCCCTTGTACACAAAAAATGTAACGTAAATTTCCTTCCTAACAAAGGTCTTGGTATGCATCTACCCACTGAATGATGACATTAGTATAATACTTTTGACAAGAACCACCATGCCATGTTTATATATCGATTGTCAGCTTTTTTTAAAAAACACTCCATGAGACACGGAAAAAAAAAGGGAAAAGTCGAAGAAGACACCGATAGTGTTAATGGAGATGCGTCTGCCACCACCAAAGTCTTGTCCTCCTTGTTACAAACTTGTACGACGCAAATATACTTCAGACGGAAGGAGGATATTGAAGAAAACCAATTTCATTTATTTGACCTTGCTGTGATCTTGACCCTTTTTGGAATAATTCCAAAATCATTCATTTTTTGGTTGCAATCATAATTTCATATTCATCCTACAAACATTCAAAACCCGGGTTTTTCTTGAGATATCACGCTATGGAGAATCTTGGATGGACGCAGGAGAAGGATCTGCTGCAGAAGTCGCAATGGTTCATGGGAGTCCCCCCCCCCCCCCCCCCCCTAATAAGTCGATCCACACTGTCGATCTCCCCCAAATACTCAGTTTCAGTCTTCTAAATATTTTACCTGGGGATGAAATAAAAACATTCAACCCGGGTTTTTCTTGAGATATCATGCTATGGAGAATTTTGAATGGACGCCGGGGCAGATACGCGGTCACAACCGGAAATCGCAATCTCTCCATCACCTAGTAAAAAATGATAAATATCTGTGAAAACTTTTGCCTTTCTGACCTAATATCTTCAACCCTGTAGGCTAGTCTCTGGGCTGACGAGTTTCCTTCAGCTAAATAACTCACATCTGAAGAAGATCTGATACAGAAGTTTCAATGGTTCAAAATATATATATATTTTTTTTTTTTTTCTTTCTTCAATAAGTCGATCCACTCTGTCGATCCCCCCAAATACTCAGTTTCAGTCTGCTAAATATTTTACCGGGTCAGCAAATTTACCCACAGTTGACAACCCCTGCCATGAAATATGCTGTTCAGCAGCATAGTGCACAATGTGGGCCAAATTCCAAATTGTCACATGTCTTAATACTCGAATGGTCAGTTTAAAATACTCACAAGTAAACCACAGGGATACAGTGCAGGACTCTTAGTATTTCACTGCCCAAATATGTCAACAAGCAGCTATAGACTAGGTCTATATAAGATATACTTGCACATCAAAGCACCATAATATATAAGGCTTTGAATATTTGTACTTGTCTTAAGAATATTTGTCATCTGAAAGCTCATCATTCATTTTATTTGTCCTGAATTAAGGATGTCCTGAATTTAGGTAGAGAAAAGTCTGTAACCCAAAAAAAACCTCACTTACTCCATAATTGAATATAAAAATTACACATGAAATCAAATGCTAAAACATGTATTAATACGCAGTAATAAACTGTAGAGGGAGCCTAGGTGTCTAAAGCTCTACTTCTGCTATGAAGCTCACACAAGGCACACACATGAACCTCCCGGACTGACACACCCCCTCTGACCACACACAAACTGCTACTCTGGCTGAAACTCTGCTTCACGTTTAACACACACACACACACACACACACACACACACACGAACCGACAAACAAAATGCCAGGTTCTGTACTGACGGTAAGTTCTTACCTGAGCAAAGTGTGATAGTTCAGCTATGTATTTTCAATTTCCACAGAAGAGATTACCAAAGAAAAGCAAGGAGTAAACTCTACACACTTGCTCTTGTACTCAGCTGCCAGAGAGCCAGTGAGCTCACTCGTCCACTGTCCACTCCCACTGACGATCACACACACACACCCTCTCTCTCTCTCTCTCTCTCTCCCTCCCCCTTCCCCTTCTCTCTCTCTCTCTCTTTGTTCTTTGTTTATTTCTTTTTCCACCCTCGGAAACCTCTCACCATGTCTGCGCTGCCTTCACTACTGTTTGACGAAAGAATGAAACATGCTTCAAATGCTTTAAACGAGTCTAGAATTTTTGAAGGTTACGATAACGAAGGCTGAGCCCACCCTCCCCTGGGGGACACACAAAAAAAAAATATTGTGGAAAGTGTTCATACACAGAAGGTAGGAAAATAAATAAATAAATAAATAAATAAATAAATAAATAAATAAATAAATAAATAAAAAAACATGAATAAATCAGCTCCAAGCACTTAACACTGAAATTACCGCCACAGCACCACCTATTGATGTGATCTTCAACACCGTGAACTCACATGCATGAAGTCAAATACAAATCAAAAATGTTCTCCTACATCACAAACTGATCCATTGGGAGAGATGGACGCCCTTTCCAGATATGTCTTTCTACCACCATCATCATTTTTATGTGACTTTATGTGAATTCTCATGCAAATATGTTAAAGTTAGCCATGGCCAAATGTTTCTTTTAAGGAACTTTGCAGAAAAATCACTTGATCAGGAATACAGCAACATTTGAACTCATTATCTAATGAATCAGACGTGCCTCTGGGTATCATTTTTTGCAAAAATTAGCAAAGGTTGTTTGTTTTTTTTTCAAGGTTGGGCTAGCATGCCAGCTTAGTATTGCAGTTATAATGTTTAGCTTGGTCAGATTTTCCACATACCTGCATGTTCCTGATTTTCAAAAGGTCATGTTATTTATGCGAGCAAAGTAGTACATGTAGAAAAACTGGAATCATTAAAACACTTTAATGCTTATGTTTTTTCAAAAGTCTATAGCCTATTGAACATACACCAGGCAACCATGAAAAAAATAATAATAATAATAATAATAATAATAATAAATAACCCAAGCACAATCTTCTTATCCCAAGAGCCAGGGTTACTGATTTGTCCACCTTTAATCAGGAGAAGCAGTTTATGATGATACTATAGCACATACCTGGTGAAATATTTGCATGCAACTTGGTGCAACACTTCAAAATAGTCTTACCCAAATTGTTTGTACAACAACCAACTGAGCTGGTTAACATTAACCACATCCAGGCTCGGTTTCAGTCTTTTTTTTTTTCCAAAGTGGGTGGAGCTTCACATTTCACAGCTTTTGTCTCGAATGAGCCAAGGGATTTGCAAAAAGAAGAAGTCCAAGCCGCCCCCCCACCACCACCACCACCACCACCACCACCGCTGCCACAACCCATTTGCTATATGCCTGCACTGTGCTGCGCTGCACTACATACAAGGTTGCACTCGAAGTTTTCTTTCCTATAGGTTGTGTTCTCAGTTCATGCTGGCTCAGGTTCACATTCCCTCAGTCACACCCTCTACAATGCAAGGCAGGTTTGTGCACGCACATCCTCAGCTGACTGCACCCTGTATTGTACAAACAACAAACTGACCACAAGAGCTCCTGATGCAGCGACACTTAGTTTACTCCACCTCTTACTCATGTGAGAGATTTGGAAGTACAAAATACGCACTGACAAGCACGCATATCCATGAACGTTTCACACACACACGTCTCTCTGGACTGCTTTCAATCAGTAACTGCAGTTAGAGTACTGATCGCAGTTCAAGTTCTATACAGAGATCTTGAGAGGAAAGCGGCATTTTCTTAACTATTTACAGATGGAAAAGGCACATTACTGTTTCCCCTGATTAAAACGTTAGGGGCCAAATAGTGAAAGAAAATGAGGAAATACATACTTCAGTGTGTAACGGTATTCCCCAAAAAGCTCCATCTTACTCTTTATATTTGGTGCAGTGGGAACCTCAGTGACCAAAGGATCAGAGTTCAAGCTCCAGAACCTCCAAGCTACCACTGCTGGGCCCTTGAGCAAGGCCCTTAACCCTTTTCTGATCTAGAGGGACGAGATTATGACTATACTCTGACCCCAAACAAGCTGGGAAATGTGAAGATAGGAATTCCACTTTATGTGTATAAGTGACTTTTCTTCTTAAAAATAATTCAGTGTCAGTTTTTTTTTTTTAGTGAAAACTAAAGAAAGGGACAAGAAAAAGAACGTTTGTACAAATCTGAACCTTTTAAAAGTTCAAAATGGTACAAACCTTCCTGTTGTTGGTTACACAGCCATGACATCAATACTTTAAAGTCCCTATTGATCATGTACACGTCCACCATATTAACTATAACCTCAAGTTATATTAACTATATTTACATAACAGTTTATTACAACTTATAGTCTGAGCAAACAGGGCATTGGTGGCTCAGTGGTAGGTTTCTCGCCTATCATGCAGAAGGCCTGGGTTCGATTCCCAGCCAATGCCCAAACCCCAGCCACTGGATGCAGTGCCGGTCCCAAGCCCGGAAAAATGGGAGGGTTGCGTCAGGAAGGGCATCCGGCGTAAAACCTGTGCCAAGTTGTTGTGCGGACCAGTTGGTCCGCTGTGGCGACCCCGAACAGGGAGCAGCCGAAAACAACTTCTTCGATAGTCTGAGCAAACAAATCAGTTTAACTCCCTAAGTGTGCACTGTGTCTATGCAAGAATTCAACCAGATGTGTCCTGATTTACAGAATGTATACAAGAGAGCACGAACAATGCAACCAATGCCAAATACAAGATCCAGCTGTTTTACCACTAGCACACAGCTACACAAGCGTTTGTTTGTAGCGTAAACAGAGACGCTTAGCATGCTTAAACCCTTCCCACATCCTCTGCGATAAATGCTCCAAGCTGTAGTTCTAGACCATGAACACTTTAGAAAAGTGAACTTGATGACTGGGACACTTTCTTTCACTTCCCTACCGTATAAAAGGAGCATTTCAATTCTGCTGATTTGAAACCATATGCTGTTAAATAGTTCATTTCACTTTTTAAACCGTTTTCCAAACACTGATTCCTCCTCTGCAGAGCACAGGTTAGGTTTCAAAGTTCGAGCCACAATTAAATGCCAAAGTGCATCTATTACATAAGCAATAGTGTGGCTTATCATGCCAGAAATATGCAGGAGGAGACCTCCTCACCTTCTAAACACTCCAGCGCACTGGACTGAAGCATTCAAACTATGCAGCACTACTGTAGAACAGGGTTATAAGACAGATGCCACCACCCCATAGCAGATTTGTGGTTACATGTGCAGCAGGAGGGACTGCGTCTGACTGGATGCTGTGTTCATTTTAGCATGCTTTATGCATGATAGCATTTCCAAGGAAAGCTGGCAAGCTTTTCTAGGCCACAGATATAATCTGCTTGCTCCAACTTGTTTCTCTTTCCTCAGAGGATGATTCTCAACAGAAATTTAAGCAAAGCTGATTAGACTTTCTGCACAAATCTAACACTATTCCTGAAAACGCTGCCAACACATGCTAACAGTAGAAATGTTCTAAATGGTAAAAAAATCAGACGACTCAAATGACTTTTCAGTATCTGTTACTTTACACAATACGAGCCAGTTTATACAACCTTTATACTCGCTGCTTTTCACTTGCTTAAAAAAAAAAGACAACAAAAAATGCCGATACAGTTATTCATTTGTTTATTTTTATATTCACAAGTTCAAGTCTCAGCGACACAAAAACTTCCAGTTCCTGAGAAACAAGCCAGGAAAATTGGCAGTGCTTCCTGAGTGGGAGGGATGACATGCTTTCTCTCCTCTGTCAATCACATGGCACTAGCCAATCGTGAGTGTCTGTAAGTTCATGTGCAGTACATGGAAGAGGACAGATTGTGCTTCTCGAGCGTGTTATTCTGCCTGGTAATAAGCTACGTTCACAGATACACTGTACGATGAATCGGCTACTACCGGTTGCCATAGTAACAATGTTTATCATCGGGTGGCGTAACTAGCATTTAACTTGACAACAATTCAGTTTTCTTGCTGCTAAAATGAAACATTTTGGATTTGAGCGAGTTTGGGCCAAATTGTGATGGCTAGACGACTGGAAACTCCAAAACTGCAGCTCTTGTGGGGTGTTCTCGGTCTGCAGTGGTCAGTATCTATCAAAAGTGGTCCAAAGAAGGAACATTGGTGAACCGGCGACATGGGCGCCCAAGGCTCATTGATGCACGTGGGGAGCGAAGGCTGGCCCGTGTGATCCGATCCAACAGACGAGCTACTGTTGCTCAAATTTTGGGTAGGTGGTACGTGTCAAAGTAACATCCACATGGATGGCAGAACCCAAGGTTTCCAAGCAAAACATTGCCCAAAGTATGACACTGCCTTCGCTGGCTTGCCTTCTTCCCCATAGTGCATCATGGTGCCATGTGTTCCCCTGGTAAGCGACGCAAACACGTGATACCAGGCCACCTTCTTCCATCGCTCTGTGGTCCAGATCTGATGCTCACATGCCCATTGTTGGTGCTTTCTGTGGTGCACAAGGATCAGCATGGGTACCCCTGACTGGTCTGTGGCTATGCAGCCCCATACGCAACAAACTGTCATGCACTGTGTATTCTGACACCTTTCTATCAGAACCAGCATTAACTTCTTCAGCAATTTGAGCGACAGTAGCTCGTCTATTGGATCGGATCACACGGGCCAGCTTTCACTCCCCATGTGCATCAATGAGTCTTAGCCGCCCATAACCCTGTCGCCGGTTCACCACTGTTCCTTCCTTGGACCACTTTTGATAGATACTGACTACTGCAGACCGGGAACACCCCACAGGAGCTGCAGTTTTGGAGATGTTCTGATCCAGTCATCTAGCCATCACAATTTGGCCTGTACGCATGCGCAATGACAATAAAGTTGAATCTCATAAAAAAAAAAATTTTAAATTACTTTACAAAATCTCACCACGACCCATACTACACATCATTACCACCATTCTGTCCCTTAAAAGCAGTCAAAAGATATTTGTCGTGGTTTAAAAAAAGAAAAAGAAACAAAGCACATCTATTACAAGTTCTTCTAATGGTATAATACATTTGGACGGATATGGCACTACATTACAAAAACATCGATGAGCACGACTGATACGAGCTCCCCACACAAATCACTTGGTTGAGAAGAGACTCTGGATGTTTAGGTCTCAAATGACGCTGTGTGTGTTTCACTGTGGGAAGGACAACACAGTTAAAGCAACCTAATACGCAAAATAACACACAAGTTCCGCTTTAACTCTCAGTTGTAACTGCTTATGCTGGCAACAATCGCTTAGTTCTTAACACATTTTCCTCTCCGTTTTGTGAGTCTGCAGACACACACGCACACACACACTTCATGTCCCATTCAAGCTGCTTACTAAACATCTTTCTATCGCGTTTCATGTCCCAGACGCCGTTTTAACTTTGTTGCCACGCAAGCACTTTATTCTCACTAAGCAGGTTGCTAAAAGGGCAACAAACCAAACAGCCAAAGCTTCTAACAACAGGTCAGTTCTGAGTCCAGCCCCATAACCATCAGTCACACACAGGAGATGAGAACTGCTGCACGCAGCTATGTTATTACTATGGAGAGATACAAACATACCCTGACAGAGCATGCAGGCCCAAATTCAGAGCGAGTCATGTGGCTATTTAAAGTGGAGCCCTGACCTGTAACATGATCGTGGCACATCAATTAGATATTTCAGCAGCTCCGGTGGAGCTTGGCGGGTTCTGCTGTTTTGGCAGAGTAAATGAGGGAATGAAGTGTGGGAGAGAGAGAGGGAGAGAGAGGGGAGAGGGAGAGGGAGAGGGAGAGAGGAGAGAGAGAGAGAGAGAGAAAGAAAGAAAGCCAATACCACTAGCAGCAGTAAACCAACAGGTCCCACTTAATATGTATAGTATTGTAACAAATGCTAAACGCTAATCCCTTTTTTTTTTTTTTAATTATTGGACAGTTTAAATGTCTTTAATCCTATTCAATAATTCTTTGAAAGGTTATAATTAATAACGTCACCATCGTCATAAAACTAGACAACAAAACTAAATCTTATTCATTCCTGTTAAACCTTTCATACCAAACCTTTCATTTAAAGGGAGAGTCCCTAATTTACCGAAGGAATAGCTAAACAAGACATTAATGCTTGTAGAAAGATCTATTTCATAGCTGGGGAACTTTATCAGGGAAAAATCATTGCTCATTAAGAGTCTAGATTGGGATTTCTGTTAAGGTTCGTATGTTAAAAGCTCTTTATAAGTTAATCAAAACTTGCTTTCATTCATTAATTATCAGGATCCTGGCATTGAAGCAGGATTTAAGTCCACAGGCAGCAAATGACACACACACACATACATGTACATGTACACATACACACACACACACACACAAATACACACATTTAGGGGCAATTTACTGTAGCCAATTCACCTACTGGCATGTTTTTGAAAAGTGGAAGGAAATCCACACAGTGAATGTGGTGCTGTGATGTCACAATGCTACCTGATGTCACCTTTAATCGAAACTGAAGCTAAAATTAAATTTTGAGTACTTCCCGGAGATGATGAACAATATTATTCTCTCGTTCCGGACTAATCCACTGGAACATGTTTCCATTTCACTTAAGTTGTCTTTGTTTGTCACATATACATTACTGCACAGTGAAATTCTTTCTTCACATATCCCATCCTTGGGGTTTGGGGTCAGAGCACAGGGTCACCCATGATACGGCGCCCCTGGAGCAGGTGGGGTTGGGGGCCTTGCTCAAGGGCCCAATGGTGGCAGCTTGCCGGTGTTGGGGCTTCAACCCTAATCTTCCAGTCAACGACCCAGAGCCTTTTAACCACTTGAGCTTACCACCACCACCTATCAACTTTGCTGTTAAATTGTATTTGCAATATTTTTTTTTCAAACCATTGACACCTCTAATGTGTATACAGGTTTTGTGGAACATTTATAAGAGTAGCACCACATGATGTACAGAACAAGGCTGCTTTAACAGAATATTTGCTCCTTGGAGAAAAATGAATGATGACACGATTTCATTGGCTTTGTAGTTCATGGATCTTGCTGTACACTACAATAGTGATTTAAAACCTGAGCTAGTTACATGAGGCAGTAACAAAAAAGAGAGTAATAATAATCTGGTCAAAGATCAGAGTTCAGTTGGGGTAATAAGGAGGCAGCTGCCTGTCGGCCACCCCGTGTAACCCCTGTGGCCACGCCCCTGGACATAATCGAGCTGATAGAGTGACCAAATCAGCTGCACTTGTCTGCCAAATACAAGCGGGTTCAAGTGATGCAAGATAAAGTTCAGTCACCCGATCTCCCCGGCTAGTAACATGAACGCAAGGCTTGGTCTGATCCCATAAGAACATACCGAAGACCACAGCGAAGTATTGTCTTTTCAGTCGGCTGTGATAGCATGCAATTTTTCTGGACAGAGCCGTCAGATTCAGACACAAAACGCACACTCGGAGAAACCGGAAACCCGAATGCTCAAGATAAAGCTCTACACAAGAAGAAGACGGTTCGACATAAACATACGCTATATGTTACAGATAAAACGTGTGTTTTAAATAAATAAGATTAAGTCGAGACGAGTTACTCACTCAGAAAGAATCAGCTGACCCAACGGTGACTCAGTATAGCCCACACGACTTCCGCATTCACTCGCGATGACCTCATGCGTCAACCAATCAGAACAGACTTGACGTGAGCGCTCGACCAATGGCGAAGCGAGGCTTACTCACATGACGTATTCTGCTCTAGTAGCATAGCTAATCAGCGTTTACGACTGGGCGCGAAGCGATTGCCTTGATGCCGGAGCTCGAGGCGCGAACACACCCACGCACCAGCCAATCACAGCGAAGCATCTGGGAACAAAACCGACCAATAGAAAATCACAGCGCGGCACTATCGGGTCACGTGTCCCGAAGCGTGTTTATTTAAAGGGATGTCACCGCGCTAATCGAAATACCGTAATAGTGGTAGTGTGGAAGATTTATGTTACGTAGATAGGTAAATAAATAACTAGCTAGTTGACCCTGGTTAAAGTAAAAGTTTTTTTGTGATTTAAAAGTTTTTCACTTTAAATATTAACCAGAAATATACCGTTTTTATGGGAGAAAAAATGACCACACCCCTTTATAACAGAGCATGTGACTTACAATGAACTCACAATGAACCAATCACAATCAAGCCCATGTTCAAAAGTAATTTTCATTATTGATTATGATCGACTCCAGATAAAGATCAGTTGCTTCTTTAGGAATTTCTTGTCATCTTTTTGCATTCGGGGTCTGCAAAGAATTTAACAAGCATACATGGTATCTCACTGTGGACAGGTATCAATCCGGAGATGATTACAAAAGAATTTCCAAATCATCAGATGTACCATGGAATAACATAAGGCCATCAAAGAAAATAAGGTACGATAGTGTCATTCCCAAGCACAGGACGTCCCTCTAAAACTGACGCAAGGACAAAAAAAAATTTATCAGCGAGGCTGCCGAGATACCAATAACACCAATAAAGAAGCTGCAAGAATCTGGCAAATACTGGATACTCCCTGTATGTGACAACAACCTCTCATATTTCTATACACTGATCAGGCATAATATTCTGACCACTGACAGGTGAAGTGAATAGCACTGAATATCTCATCATGGCACCTGTTAGTGGGTGGGATATTGTAAGTTGATGTGTCAGAAGCAACAAAAAGCTTGGCTTTTGGGTAAAGGGGTAACACACATTTCGGGAAAATGTGTTATATATTGATGAGACCAGTGAGCAAGGCCCTTAATCCCCCCTGTTCCAGGGGTGCATTATGGCTGACCCTGTGCTCTGACCCCAACCGTCCAAGGACGGGATGTGCGAAGAAAGAATTTCACTGTGCAGTGATGTATATGTGAAAAATAAAGTCTACCATTTGTGCAAGAGTAAGATATGTAACCACCCAAAGAACACCATAACAATGGTGAAGCATGGTGGTGGCAGCATCATGCAGAAGGGCTGCTTCTCTTCACTTGAGACTGGGGCTCTAGTGAAGATAGAGGAAATCACGGATAGCTCTATATACAGTACAGTTGGTACAAAACCTCTGTTAGATAGTCCACATGATAATGCATATTATAATATAGACGGTAGACTCTTTAAAAAGATTGAGTGTTGTATTACAAGGTTAAACCAGGCTATTATATGTTATTGTTTTCCTTCCTTTAATTGTTTTTTTCATTGTTTTTCACTTGTATTTTGTTGGTTGCTTTAGCAAAAGAGGTGACATGGTGTATCATCACAACCTGTAATTTTCACTGGGGTGTGTAGACGTCTTATATCCACTGTCGATGGACTGAAGCACAAGTGCAGAAACACAGCATCAATCACAACATTCAATGAAATCTTCACATTCAGTGTGTGTGGGATGTGAGATGTGCGGTTTAGTGTGAAGTATTCAAACGTGTGCAAAATCATTTGTGGAAAATAAGAAAAACGAGGCCATTAGAAAGACAAGATCATCTCTGTTTATTGTGATTATTTCGCATAATGGAAAGTACCACTTCCTCTTTTTTTTTTCTTTTTTTAGTGCCAGTGATAAGAAAAGAATGAATTTGCATACTATTAAGGTAGCAACTTTATCACAAATCACACTAATATTTATGTAAATTAATGAAATTTATGTGACTAAAATTTATTTCAATTCATTTACTTACTTCAAATCTCTAAAAGAAACATATTCAATTCTTTATTAATTAATTCCTTCACCTGACAACATGAACATGCTACAAAGTAAATCAATAAACACATTTTTTTTTATCATATTAACATATTTTGTCAGAGTTGGGATTGTGTCTGCTAACAATATCATTTTTATCATTTGTCCTTATTTAGACAAATTATGTCTATTCTGGTGGGGAGAGGCATTGGTGGCTCAGTGGTAGGTTACTCGCCTATCATGTGGAAGGCCCGGGTTCGATTCCAGCCAATGCCTCCACCCCAGCCACTGGATGCAGTGCCGGTCCCAAGCCCGGAAAAATGGGAGGGTTGCGTCAGGAAGGGCATCCGGCGTAAAACATTTGCCAAGTTGGGGTGCGGACCAGTTGGTCCACTGTGGCGGCCGAAAGCAACCTATGTCTATTCTGGTGGGGGGATTCATGGCAGCTTGGTGGTTAGCATGTTTGCCTCACACCTCCAGAGTTGGGGGTTTGATTCCTGCCTCCATGATGTGTATGTGGAGTTTGCATGTTCTCCCCATACCTCGGGAGTTTCTTCCAGGTGCTCCGGTTTCCTCACCCAGTCCAAAGACCTGCATTGTAGGTTGATTGGCATCTCTAAATTGTGAGTGTGTATGATTGGGCCACTGGCATCCTGTCCAGGGTGTACCCTTGTATTCTGCCTAGTGCCTGTAGTCTCCTGGGATAGGCTCCAGGTTCCCTGTGATCCAGTAGTAGGATAAGCAGGTATAGATAATGGATGGATGTCTATCTTATTGCTTCCAGTTACACTATATTGCCAAAAGTTTTGGGACACCCCTCCAAATCATTGAATTCAGGTGTTGTTTTTCAGGGATTGGGCTCAACCCCTTAGTTCCAGTGAAAGGAACGCTTAATGCTTCAGCATACCAAGACATTTCGGACAATTTCATGCTCCCAACTTTGTGGGAACAGTTTGGGGATGACCCCTTCCTGTTCCAACATGACTGCACACCAGTGCACAAAGCAAGGTCCATAAAGACATGGATGAGCGAGTTTGGTGTGGAGGAACTTGACTGGCCTGCACAGAGTCCTGACCTCAACCTGATAGAACACCTTTGGGATGAATTAGAGTGCAGACAGCAAGCCAGGGCTTCTCATCCAACAACAGTGCCTGATCTCACAAATGCGCTTCTAGAGGAATGGTCAAAGATTCCCATAAACACACTTCTAAACCTGGTGGAAAGCCTTCCCAGAAGAGTTGAAGCTGTTATAGCTGCAAAGGGTAAATCAACTCCATATTACATTCATGTGCATGTAATGGCAGATGTCCCAAAACTTTTGGCAATATAGTGTACCTGGGTTACAACGGCTTGATTGGTTATTACATTTATAATGTGAATGACACATTAGTGTACACAATATTCATTCATTCATTCATTCATTGTCTATCGCTTATCCGAACTACTCTCGGGTCACGGGGAGCCTGTGCCTATCTCAGGCGTCATTGGGCATCAAGGCAGGATACACCCTGGACGGAGTGCCAACCCATCGCAGGGCACACACACACACTACGGACAATTTAGAGATGTCAATCAACCTACCATGCATGTTTTTGGACTGGGGGAGGAAACCCCCGAAGCACAGGGAGAACATGCAAACTCCACACACACGGCAGAGGCAGGAATCGAACCCCCAACCCTGCAGGTGTGAGGCAAACGTGCTAACCACTAAGCCACCGTGCCCCCCTACACAATATTTAATTTCATAATAATGTAGCAACAAAATTAGACATTCTGGGCAAATGGAAAATAAATAAAATAAAAGAGAGACCTAATTTTTTCCACCTTAATCAGTAATTATTACATCAACATAATTTTAGCCCAAGGTTTTTGTTAATATTTAAAAAAAAAACAAAAAAAAAAAACCCTGAAATATTTTAAAATGGAACCTTTTGTAAGCTCATCAGCTAGACAAGCTCAAATTTCTGCCTCATAGCTTTTGAAACTGATTATCTTATCTCATGGAAAGTACCACTTCCTCTTTCCTAATCTTTTAAATGTCAATGATAGAAAAAAAATGTATCGTACACTTGAAAGATAGTAATGTTCTTTGTCATTTAGCAAGCTCCAAGGGCATTTCGATCATACACAAGGTTTAAAAACATATTTAAAATTTTCCTCAAGGAAGACTATAACTTCCTCTCTGGTTCAGTAATAGATGCTTCAAATACTCTTCAAGCTAAAGCTTTTAATATTAGCTTAAGTCTGAAGATCGGGAATGTCAAACTATTCCTGTTTTTTTGGAAGGTCATACTTTAGGGACAAAGTCATTGATAACCTCATCACCTCTGATTAATTTTTATACAGCAGTCCATTTTGTAATCTTTTTAGTGTCAGTGATATGAAATGTAGCCTTTGTATTCATGAACAATTAAATTTCCATCATGATTCAGCATGGTCTCAGGGGGAATTTATATTAATTTATCCATTGCTGTTGCGCGCACAGTCCCCACAGTATTGGAAAGGCAATGACTTTCCAAAAGAAAACAGGCAATTATTTTCTTTTTGCTAGACACAAACCATTTGTTTTTTGAGCTCTAATGATGAATATGAGATGATGGATCAAATTTCTCGTTCTCTTTTCCTAATATTTACATCTACACGTGTTAAACAACTTGTGGCAGACCAACAAATATATAAGTGAGGGAAAATATTGCAACAGTTAGTCTTACGAAAGCTGAAATTCTGTTCTATTGTCTCACATTCATCTTTTAATCCCAAACGCAAATATTTTCAGTCTGGTCTGGCTGTTCCAATACTTTTGGAGGGGGCATGCTATTCAAAAAGCAGCCAAATCTACAGCTTGCATCAACAATCAACACTTCAAAAGCCTCTCCATCCAAAGCAATTAGAGGTTCATTATCAGGTAATCTCCATTGTATTGTCCTTCATTTGAGCAAAGCAGCAGCTGAGGAATATTTAATCATTTTATTGTACATGTAAACCTGCTGCATTTAATCAGACCCTGGTGGAAAATGATTGCCACACAGCTCAATCAGGGCAATTATTAACGTAAGACAAACAGAAACGGTCTTAAAGAGAGAGGTTATTAAGTGGTGAGTATGTGTTGTTAGTGGGTGTTGGCTCCACGCAGGGAATTACTACGTTTATCTCTCTCACACACACACTTTCATGCAAAAAGTGTTTGCTGTTTAAAAAAAATTTGCTCAGAGTCACATATTTTAACATCAAGCAGTGTGTCAACTGAACAAACTTCATGAAACTTAGGAGAAGGTATAGTATGCACAAAGCGTATAAAGTGTGTGTGTGTGTGTGTGTGTGTGTGTGTGTGTACGCTTGCATTGCTGCAGCATTACTCAGTGCTATTTTTGCGTTCTGGCCTTTAATTGGTCATACACGTACCCAGTGGTGGTAATGTTAAAACACACACACACATACACACACACACACACACACACACACACACACACACACACACACACACACACAGTTCCTTTTTTTGTACTTTCAGGCCAAGGTACTTTTTCAGTGGCATTTAAGCCAAAGTTGATTTCTTGCTTATAACAGCTTCCCCAACATGTTTTGTTCCTTTTACACCACAGCAATATACCAACATCTACATTGTTTTAATAATTAAAAAACAACAGCATGTGTTTCATCAGTTTAGTTAAGATTAATGTGGTGGAAAGTCCATGAAACAAGTTCCTGTTATCACTTACATTATAGCAGCTATAAAAGTCATTTCTGCAATCAGTGTATTCTCGTCTGCGTTATATGGCTCTGTGTTAATTGTTAAGATTTGATGAATAAAGCACATTAATATCAGCCGTTCACACTACAGGTGACTGCTGTCAAAGAAAGCTGACCCTATGCTGCACTATACTATAATTCATTTTTATATATTATATGTAAATTGTCATTATACAAAGTGACTAAAATACAGGTTAAAAAACCTACATAGAAATTAGACTTAAGTACAGGATCTTGTATTAAAATCTTACTCAGTTAAACGTGGAAAAGGTCACAATTATATTTGATTAAAAGTTACAACATGACTACACGTACATACTCAAATGTAAAGAGTATGCAACTTTAACTGAAATTCTAAAAGATTACGGAGGGGGGGGTATAAATAGATAGTAAGAAACAGACAGACAGACAGACAGACAGACAGACAGACAGATAGATAGATAGATAGATAGATAGATAGATAGATAGATAGATAGATAGATAGATAGATAGATAGACAGACAGATAGGCAGACAGACAGATAGGCAGGCAGGTGGATAGATGATAGATAGATAGATAGATAGATAGATAGATAGATAGATAGATAGATAGATAGATAGATAGATAGACAGACAGATAGGCAGACAGACAGATAGGCAGGCAGGTGGATAGATGATAGATAGATAGATAGATAGATAGATAGATAGATAGATAGATAGATAGATAGATAGATAGATAGATAGATAGATACTTTATTGATTCCATGAGGGAAATTTTTGTTTGTCTGTCTATCTGTCTGTCTGTCTGTCTGCCTGTCTGTCCATCTGATAGGTAGATAGGCAGACAGGTAGATAGGCAGACAGATAGACAGACAAACAGATAGACAGTCAGACAGACAGGCAGATAGACAGACTATGCAGACTATATCAAGTTCTCTCAGTGTTTCTTGGCTTTATCACCCTCATCTTTTTAACTGCAGTTTAGACCATGATGTTTATAAAAGCTTCATCCTGTCAGTGTCTGTTGTGAGCTCTAATGTGAAATTAATGCAAATGCTTGGCACTGATGTATCAAAGTAGCCCCCTTTTGTCATACAGAACAAAATTACTTAATCCTTTTTTATATATTTTAACAATGTAATGATCATATTTTAGGCTTGAGAAACAAACAGGCCTATCACCTGTCATTAGTGTCCTGTGTGGCTTTCATTGTCACCTGCTTCCATTGTCCTTGCCTGCAATTCACTCTTTACAATCACATTAGCGCATACCAGGAACTCTGTCCAAATTTCTGTTTAAGGACAGGTGTATTACTGTGTTAGACCTGTTAACACTCTCAGCTAATCCTCCAGCTGAACCTGTATCTCTTCCCAAAATTGTGGCCACACCAAGCTTTTATACGGCTCAGTAAGTACAGATTAGCTGGAAAGGAGAAGTTAGCAAGAAACAATAGAACGGGGGTGATAAAGCTTTTCTCACTTCTGCTGTGGTAATATACAAAAAAGAAATAAAGAGAAGGCTTTTATGTATGAAAATTAGCAATGATTTATTGCAGTGTTGTTAATAGCGCTACAAATCTCATAGGAAAAACCTGGTCTTGGATTCTCTGAGAGAGAGAGAGAGAGAGAGAGAGAGAGAGAGAGAGTGAGAGAGAGAGAGACAGAGAGAAACACCAAGAAAGAGAGAGAGAGAGAGAGAGAGAGAGAGAGAGAGAGAGAGACAGAGAGAGAGAGAGAGAGAGAGAGAGAGAGTTTCCAGAAACATGGCTCTGATACTTTTGGCGCTAATTTGACGCCATACTGCTGTACTAAACACATGCTAGTAACATTGCTCCCTCTATTGTTCAAGCAGGATAAGACACTGTCTTGACTCAGGTGTGATGGACTGCTAGTTCAATCTAAGACCATTATTAGAAAGGTTTCAGTAATGTAATACAGTTTTTATTATAAATTATAATATTGACAATGGGGGGCATGGTGGCTTAGTGGTTAGCACATAGCACGTTTGCCTCACACCTCCAGGGTTGGGGGTTCGATTCCTGCCTCCGCCATGTGTGTGTGGAATTTGCATGTTCTCCCCGTGCCTCGGGGGTTTCCTCTGGGTACTCTGGTTTCCTCCCCCGGTCCAAAGACATGCATGGTAGGTTGATTGGCATCGCTAAATTGTCTGTAGTGTGTGAATGAGAGTGTCATTGGCATCGCTAAATTGTCCATAGTGTGTGAATGATGGGTTGATGGGTTGGCACTCCGTCCAGGGTGTATCCTGCCTTGATGAGCAATGACGCCTGAGATAGGCACAGGCTCCCCGTGACCCGAGAATAGTTCGGATAAGCGGTAGACAATGAATGAATGAATATTGACAACAATTTGAGTGAAAAGTATGATCTTAGAAATCATTCAATTTAATTTTACACTGATCAGGCATAACATTATGACCACCTGCCTAATATTGTGTTGGTCCCCTTTTTGCTGCCAAAACACAACAAACTGCGATGCACTGTATATTCTGACACCTTTCTATCAGAACCAGCATTAACTTTTAACTTCAGCATTAACTTCAGCAATTTGAGCAACAGTAGCTCGTCTGTTTGATTGGATCACACTCCCCACATGCATCTATGAGACTTGGCCTCCCATGACCCTGTCGCCAGTTCACCACTGTTGCTTCGTTGGACCACTTTTGATAGATACTGACCACTGCAGACCGACACTGAGTCCTGCACACCTGCACAGATTCCTGACCTCAACCTGATAGAACACCTTTGGGATGAATGAGAGGGGAGACTGAGACTGACGTCACAAATGCGCTTCTACAGGAATGGTCAAAAATTCCCATAAACACACTCCTAAACCTTGTGGAAAGCCTTCCCAGAAGAGTTGAGGCTGTTATAGCTGCAAAGGGTGGGCCAACTCCATATTATATTCATGTGCATGTAAAGGCAGATGTCCCAAAACTTTTGGCAATGTAGTGTAGCTACAGCTTCGATTCCTCAACGTCCAAATTCACATGAATGGCTGAAAACCTTTCCAGATATATTCTTTTATTATTTAATTAGTCTTCTGGGCCCTTATTACACCCTGTACAGTAAGGGAAAGTCTTCATCGGTTTGTCCTTGGACAGAAAAAATAGTGTGAATAATCAGCAGCTGTTCAAGAGACAAATAACCAAGCAAAGACATGGGGATCAATATGGACTTGCAAAGTTGATAGCACATGGCAAACAACACAAAAGAAATCAACCCTTGAGCTTGTTTAGGAAAAAGTTCCGAGTGGCCCTGAGACCAGTGCTGTTTTCTGTTGGGTTCAACGATTAATAAAGTAAAAAGACCTGGTCTCAGGTCAGCATTACAGCGTACGTGCATGTGTGTGTGAGTGTGTGTGTGTGTATGAACCATGTCTAGAAAGAGGGGAGGGTGAAGGGGTGTTGAACTGAAGGCCAATCACCGTGACATCTGAGGCAAGTACTTATCTGTAGATGAAATCGTCCGACGATCGCTTTTGATCATCCGACCTGGTGAGCAGTGCCCTTCGAGAGCAGCAACATGGTGAGTGTGAAGGCAAAGGCACAGATCATCTGATGAGATGATATATATATATATATATATATATATATATATATATATATATATATATATATATATTAAAACATGATAATTTGATTGAGTGAGGTGAAGGTATTTCTACTCTTTAAAACTCTTTAACTCAAATTGTCATAAGTTTTGGAAATTCAACTCAAAACTATACGTTTTCAAAAATTAAAAATTTAACTTCAATTTAATCCATTGTCTTGACTACTTGTAGTTAAAACTAAAGTTATCTTCAAGCTAAGTGAAGCAGCGGGTTAACTTTAATTTCTTCCAATTTCTTTCAATCTTAAAATATTTTACAGTGTAAAGAGCTTCTTTGATTTTTCATTATGGACAGATGAAAAAGTCTTGTTTTGTCAAAATACAATGATAACAACATTAAACCTTTGCAAAATTCCTGATAGGAGTAACATAATTATGAAATATGAAGAAAAGCACTCTCATGTGTTAACTTGAAATATCAGCTTACATCATTGTGTTTCTGTTTCTAGACGAGCTACACTGACAAAGGGGAAAAGGTAACACACGTCCTTTGACATTCACATACACACCTCAGGCTTATGGATACATTTCAAATTTAGATCCTGAATTTATTTGTTTTGTGACAAAGTATGTTGTTAAAATTGCTATACGAATAAAACTGAAACTGACCTGAACACACCAATCCTTTACGAAAGATACACTTATTTGTATAAAACAGCTTTGCACTGAAGTAGCCATGAAAAACCTGAAACAAACATCCACAGTACAAAATTTTAATCAGGAATATCTGCACTTTTTTTTTGTTTTACAGCCAGAAAGAGGCAAATTTGTGCGCTTCCACCATTTGACGTTCTGGGTGGGCAATGCTAAACAGGTAAATCTCAATATATACATATAATATCCTGCACATAAAGTTTTCCATACCGTATATTTAAGCATTCTGAGACATACACACAAACTATTCTCTACTATCTGAACAATTAACTTCTTATTCTAGTAATCTGTCATTTTAAAAAAGTACATACTTCATATATCCATGATCTTAAACCAATAGATATTTTTGTCAAAAAGAGAGGTGACGATTAAATATTAACTATTAAATGCCACAGCAAGTTGTTTCTGCATGTATTTACATAGTAATCGATAAGCACACTGACCACAGCAAGTTAAATATGACTTATTTCTCATTTCTCTTAAAAACTAACAAGTCTTTACAGCAAATAGACTAAAAACAATCAAAGAAATTATTGCGAATTTCTGAGCTTGTTGCTCTGCTCTGTTGCTTTATTTCGGCAAAATGTACATGGCAATTTTTACAGATCAAATGCATGAAATAATCCATGAAATAATCATTCTCCTGGCATGAAATAAAGGAGAAAGCGGGACAGGTTTTGACTTGCTGGTGCACAAGCTGCTGTGCCACTTAATCATAACTTCAATGTGCCACAAACCCACATAATGTGAGTTTGCTAGAAGTTTCTTTTACAGTAAGGTAAGAGTCTAGTAGCTAGTATTTAAAGCAAACACACAGTAATTACAAGTAATATCTGGTGAACAGCATGCATGTCAGATCTTCAGGCACATAATGTAGTCGCTGAAAACTACCAGGTTTCAACAGCAGTACATGGTGCTACAGAGTCATGATGATTTACTTACCTTTAATTAAATAATTACCTCTGCTAAGTAGCAAATTATAATGATTTGTTAATTGTATGCTAGCTAGGTGTATGTATTTTGATGTTAAAAATAAAAAACAACTACCAGATTCATTTCTGTACATGACATTAGCAATAACCATTTACTTAAAGATTATTGTTGAGTAATTCTATAATATTACAGCCACATGATCATCCTTTTTTTTTTTTTTTACTGACACTTATAACATACCTACAACTTACAGACCAATCGTTTCGCCTAAGTGTAAGATTATGCAAAGAATAAAAAACAATGGAACATGCTGCTATAGGAAAATAATCAACATTGGGCTTCATTTTTAATAAGCTGTAGTCATGAATTAATATATTAAAGCCATATGTTGAAATGTTTGTAGCCATAAATTAATATATTAAGGCTACGTTTGTCAAGATCTACTTTGTGGCCATGAAATACTAAACTCATCTCATGTATTTTAAAAGTTGATACATAAAGACCTAGTGGAGTTTTCCACGTGTATTTTCCCACAAATAATTAACAAGTATAACTTTCCACAAGACATTAATTCTGTGTTCAGGTCATGGCTATGACATCGGTATCTTTTTAACCACAGCACAATCATTTGTGGCCGGGTGATACCAAGTTTCTGGCCTTGAAATATTAAGTTGGAGCTTCAGTATTTCGATTTGTGGTAATGCGTGATTAAAACTAACCACCATGTCACATCAGAGACTCAGCACAGAAAGTGAGCGAAAATGACAACTGCAGAAACATCCAGGTTTACCTGTGTGCTCCTCTAGGCGGCAGCCTTCTACTGTTATAAGATGGGTTTCGAACCTCTGGCCTATAAAGGCTTGGAGACGGGTAGCAGAGAGCTGGTGGCCCATGTCATCAAACAGGACAAGGTGTGTGTACGGATCGAGACACAAACCCCATTCACATATAATATAAAATGCTTATGACTAACAAGTTAAGCTGTAGAGATGAGTTACTTCTTAAAAGATATGGATCATTTATTTCTATTCATATCATTTTCCACAGATTCTTTTTGAATTTGTGTCTCCTCTAAATCCTGGAAATAAAGGTATATCCTCTCGTTCTTGGTTTTCAGATATTTCAGTAAGAACTGTGTAATGTAGTTAATCATGATGATGCATAATAATGAACTTGTGCTGAAGTTCTGATGTTTTTTCTCTTGTCACAGAGATTGGGGAGCACTTCATCAAACACGGGGATGCTGTTAAGGACATCGCCTTCCAAGTAGAAGACTGTGACTTTTTAGTCCAGGTAAATGGTATAAAAGTTTTCACAGGTGGTCAAGCAGCCAACTTGAGCAATAACACTGATGATCTCCTCATCATGGCACCTAGTGCACCTGTTAGTGGGTGGGATATATAAGGCAGGAAGTAAACATTTTGTCCTCAAAGTTGATGTGTTAGAAACAGGAAAAATGGGCAAGCGTAAGGATTTGAGCGAGTTTGATGAGGGCCAAATTGTGATGGCTAGACGACTGGATCAGAGCATCTCCAAAACTGCAGCTCTTGTGGGGTGTTCCCGGTCTGCAGTGGTCAGTATCTATCAAACTATCAGTGGTGAACCGGTGACAGAGTCATGGGCAGCCAAGGTTCATTGATGCACGTGGGGAGCGAAGGCTGGCCCGTGTGATCCAATCCAACAGACGAGCTACTGTTGCTCAAATCGCTGAAGAAGTTAATGCTGGTTCTGATAGAAAGGTGTCAGAATACACAGTGCATGACGGGACAGGGCTGTTTTGGCAGCAGAAGGGGGACCAACACAATATTAGACAGGTGGTCATAATGTTATTCCTGATCAGTGTAATTCACACTTCAAAGTTTAATACTGTTCAGACCACCACCTATAAAAACAACACCCCCCAGCCCCCTCCAAAACCCATTAAAAAACACAAAAATAAAATTTTGGGGACTGAAAAAGAAGATCATGTTTGGGTTTTTTTTTTATGCAGACAAATGTAATACAATGTAGAATAAAAGCAAGAGAATTTAAAAATAAAAAATGAATAATATAATAATAAATATCTGAGATAAAATAAATATGTATGTAAGCTTTTGGCCCTTGAGATAAGCAATGTCTGTTAAGATACCTACCCTCTTGTCATCATTCTCTGGACTTTAAAGGGATGCTACGATTAATGAAATCAACAGTGTCATGTTTACGTTTATAATATTAACCTTGAGTGCTGACATCATGAAGTGCCCTCAGCGACAAACTGTCACGCTGAGGCACTGGACTTAATATTGATTCTAACTGAAGTTGATATCACACCAAGAAAAAGGTGCTGAAGTCCAAGGCCAGAATCGCATGTAGCCTGAAATACTCCTTAAAAGATAAGTTTTACTGAACATAGCTGCTTTGTGTATGTTAATAGAAAGCCAGAGCCAGAGGAGCAGTGATCGTTAAAGAACCGTGGGTAGAACAGGACAGCTACGGCAAAGTAAAATACGCCGTGATACAGACGGTAAGCCACAAACACAGACCCAAGTATGTGCTTTATTAGGAACATGCTAAGATCTCTGATCTCTTTTTTTCTCAGTATGGAGATACCACCCACACGTTACTGGAGTACCTGACTCCTTATAAAGGCCTGTTTCTACCTGGCTATCGTGAGCCTCTCTTTAAAAACCCATTGCTCCCTAAACTGTAAGTGTGAATGTGAATGTAGAGCGGGAATGTAGTGTAATAATAATTTTAATTAAATTCATTTTCTTCTGAGTGACATTTTTTAATACCAACAAGAAAGGCAGTCAAATAAAATGCTCAAACACAGAGATGCATCATACTGATATTCATGTACTTTTTTTTTTTTTTTAATTAATTTCGCCTTTAGGCCTCCAGCCTGCCTGAGCTTCATCGACCACATTGTTGGAAACCAGCCAGATGATGAAATGGTGCCGGTATCAGACTGGTGGGAGTCTGCACGCAGCTCACATACTGCTGGCAAAACCCCAGAATAAGCAATCGATAATAACTATTTCATAGAAATTGCTTGGCAGCAAAGGCAACGTCACTTTCAAGTGAAGGCAAAGTTGCACTTGTAATCAGACCAGCGCACATACAGGATTTTCACCTTGATAATTATAACCTTCTATAATATTACCTTTTCTTTCTTTCTTCAGTACATAATGACACAATTTGTATATGAATATATCAATGCTGCATTTGTGGGGTTTCTCACTATATTTGTGTCTCTTTTTTCTCTCTCTCAGGTACCAGAAATGTCTGATGTTCCACCGGTTCTGGTCCATAGATGATAAACAGATCCACACACAGTACAGCTCTCTCAGGTCCATTGTGGTAACCAACTATGAGGAGACCATCAAAATGCCCATTAACGAGCCGGCGACTGGGAAAAAGAAATCACAGATCCAGGTTTGAATGGATAACATCAAAATTGCTTACTTGCTTAAATTTGCACTTTGAAAGAGAGATAGACAGACTGACAACAGACAAAATGACAGGCAGACAGATAGACAGATGGGCAGACAGACATACAGACAGACAGAGGGGCAGATATAAAACAAACAGATAAGAAGGCAGGCAGACAAACAGAACGATAGATAGATGGCCAGATGGACAGGCAGATAGACACATGGACAAATAGACAGACGGATAAACAAACAGATAGACAAGCAGGCGGACGGACAGACAGACAGAGAGACAGACAGGCAGGCAGATGGGCTGATAAACAGAAACAGAGAAAAACAGGCAGACAAGCAGAAAGACAGATAGACATACAGACAGACAGGCCAATAGACAAACAGATGAACTAAAAGACAGACAGGCAGGCAGGCAGAGAGACAGGCAGACAGCCAAAACAATATCAGACAGAAAAATGTTCAGACAGACAGGCAGATAGGCCAGCAGACAGATGGTGAGATAGATAGACAGAAAGACATACAGAAAAAACAGAGAGATGGTTAAACAGATAGATGGACAGCCAGACAGCCAGACAGGAAAATTTATAGCTGGACAGATGGGCACATAGAGAGAGATACAGATGCACAGACAAGGAGACAAACAGATAGAACAAACAAATGGATGTATATACAGACAGACAAACAGTCAGACAGAAAGACATACAGATAAACAGTCAGATGTGTAGCAAGCAATGCAAAACAAGTAATAATTAAATAGTAAAACACACAACAAATGTGAGACATATTACACTGGGGTTTGTTTTTTCTGTTGTGTGTTCAGGAGTATGTTGACTATAATGGAGGACCTGGAGTTCAGCATATTGCCCTGAACACATCAGACATCATCCAAGCAGTGAGTTCAGTTTTCAGAGATTTGCTGTTTTCTAACAACAGAGTATACGTGCACAAAGTATATATGTGCACAAATACAGGTCCAATCAAATCAAATGTAAAGCATTAGCTGGGTGTGGTGTGTTTCAGCTGTGCCTGTAATTGTGTAAATTGTTTCTTTAGAAGCACTTAGCAGACAGCCAATAAAGTGGTGATAGCATGACCTTACACACTTTCGTGAAAGAATTCAGCGGACGATTCTAGTCGATTCATGTCATGTATTCGTGATAAACATGGTCTCTACTTTTACTCGGAATCAGATAGTGAACCTGAAAGCCCGGGGCATGGAGTTCCTGTCCACTCCAGACACCTATTATGATACCCTGCGTGAGAAGCTCAAGACAGCCAAGATCAAAGTGAAGGAGGACCTGAAGACCTTGCAGGTGAAACTACAGAGATGCAAGTCACATCTAGTCAGGAGACTTTAAACCTAGATCTGGTCTAGATACATGAAAGAGACTTGACAATTGTATAATATGGAGAAAATTTGTCCAAATTATAAGGACAAATATATATATATATATATATATTTGTCCGTAACATAATGACTCATTCTCAGAAAAAAAGTTCCTCATTTTATTTTAATCATAATTGAAAAACTCATGGAGAAAACATTGTAAAATATTTTTAAGGAATCATCTAAAAGCTTTTATTACTCCAGTGAACCCCAACGGACGAACCCAACCAAGAGAAGTCTCAATTCTGATTGGTCAGAAGGTCTTGATTCATTTTCTATAACAGGAGCTCTGACAATACTGTCAGCTCCAAGACAAATATTTGGCAGTAACAACTTGTACAGTAGGCACTCCACACTGGCATGATGAAATCTTCCCTGTGGAGACGTTTCTTTAGCAATTTGGAAAAAGTCACCCCTTTATATAAGTCAGAGGAAGATCTATCATTTTAAATGACGTGGGTTTCCCCTTTATTTTCTCTTTGCTCAGAAATCTTTTCATTGTTTTACACTTTCATTTTTCCCCCTCTGTTTCATTCCTTGCATAGGATCTTAAAATCTTAGTCGATTTTGACGATAAGGGCTACCTGCTCCAGATCTTCACCAAACCTGTGCAGGACAGACCGACTCTGTTCCTAGAGGTCATCCAGAGGCACAACCACTTTGTGAGTATTTGTAGAAGCATATGTATGTGTGTGTAGGTGTGTGTTTTGCATCAACAGTAGAACCCTTCCTGGTGTCATATACAGTAATACCATTTTTACAGAGTTCCTTAAAAAACTATATACAACAGTTCTTCTGTAGAGCCTTCAGAATTCTGACTTCTACAATGTTCTCACTTTTGTTTGGTCCAAATATATATTTGCCTTTTATTTGTTCACATCATATTCATTACCTGGGTGATGACTCAAATGACCTGCAATAAGGTGTGCAACAAACAAACAATAAAATATGAAAAATAATGTGAATAGAATGCACAAAAACAAAAACACTAGCCAATAAGAAAAAATCTTTCTTATGGAGTACAAGTGTATGCAGAAGTTTGGGACCATGTTTTCTTGTACACTTTTTTGATAAGGTCATAGATAAGGGTTCCCTTGTGATGACACTTCCATGCAGATCTTGAGCTCGACTTCCACAGTTACACAAAATGGCACAGTCAGTCAGGGTAAATTGTGCACTGAAAGTTTTTCTTATAGCAGTTTTATAGCCGTTTCATCAGTTAGCTTCATTTACCAATTCTCAATAAGCTGCTTATAGAAGTCAATAGCAGTTGAGTGTTAGCACAGAGAGTGTATTACAATCTGGAAATGTTTAACGAGTCCTAATTAGTCAGTTATGGCCTAGGGAGTTAATTAAGTTCATAGACGTTCACAACTTGAAGGATGTCCAAATGTTTGCACATACTATATTTTTTCTGTTTTTAAATTACTTAAATATAAAGTAAATGTGCTTTCATATTTGCAAAAGTACAATAAAATATGAGAATGGTGTGTATTTCTTAAATAAAATATCAGAATGATGTGTAGTTTATTTAAATATATATATATATAAAAAAAGTTAAATAAACAAAACAAATTATGTAATACGGCTAGAGGTGCTGATTTTTTAGTACAGGTAGTACATTACCTGCACTAAAAAATCTAAAGAACTCCCTCTTTAATAGTGTACCAGAGCTAAAATATGTGTGGAAACTTAAAACAATACACACCATTTGCCTAAGCACCTCAAAAATAAAAAGATGAGAAATAGATGTATTTTTTGTAGATATAAATCAGTGGGGGGGGGCCTGGTGGCTTAGTGGCTTAGTGGTTAGCACGTTTGCCTCACACCTCCAGGGCTGGGGGTTTGATTCCCGCCTCCGCCGTGTGTGTGTGGAGTTTGCATGTTCTCCCCGTGCCTCGGGGGTTTCCTCCGGGTACTCCGGTTTCCTCCCCCAATCCAAAGACATGCATGGTAGGTTGATTGGCATCTCTAAATTATCCATAGTGTGTGAATGAGAGTGTGTGTGTGCCCTACGATGGGTTGGCACTCCGTCCAGGGTGTATCCTGCCTTGATGCCCAATGACGCCTGAGATAGGCACAGGCTCCCCGTGACCCGAGAATAGATCGGATCAGCGGTAGACAATGAATGAATGAATGAATGAATAAATCAGTGGTTCTCAACTCCAAACTCCAATATCTTCAATTATAAAAATAATTTCTTTATATTTCTTTATATTTATTATTCTTTGAATAACAAATTGCACAAATAGCAATGTAGATAATGGTAATTTACATATTAAATCTCGAGAAAACAAACCAATAAAAAAACATGGACTTAAAGATTAAAAAATAATAAATATATAAGAAAATGTTAGTCACAAAAGGGAAATGGTGGAAATGGTGTCCACTCTACTGCTATAACATTTTACCCCAACATACAAGCTATTGGATTTTAAAAAGTAACCTCACTACCTAGAAGCTGAAATGATATCTTGAGAATTCACAGCGATGCTGTTGTTCAGCACTGACAATGAGTTAAAGACGTGCTGGAGTGTTCTGTTAGGACAGGCCTGGTGATTAACTAGGGGCATTTTCAGCTGTATGAAGTAGAGGAAATGCCCGAAGACAGGACATTTCTACCACAACCACACCAAAGAGGTGCTGAGACTTAAAACAGTCTCTTTGACATTCAAAACATTCATTGCGATTCCTCTGAAGGGGAGAATTTCCAAAAAACAACCCCCAATGTCTTGACTGTTATTCCACTCATCAGAAATGGAGAAATGATTCAGTGAATTATTTGATTAATAACGTAAATACACGATATTGCCAAAAGTTTTGGGACACCCCCCTAAATCATTGAATTCAGGTGCTGTTTTTCAGGGGTGGGGCTTGGCCTCTTTGTTCAAGTGAAAGGAACTCTTAAGCATACCAAGACATTTTGGACAATTTCATACTCCCAACTTTGTGGGAACAGTTTGGGGATGACCCCTTCCTGTTCCAACATGACTGCACACCAGTGCACAAAGCAAGGTCCATAAATACATGGATGAGTGAGTTTGGTGTGGAGGAACTTGACTGTCCTGACCTCAACCTGATAGAACACCTTTGGAATGAATGAGAACGGAGACTGACACTCAGTGCCTGACCTCACAAATGTGCTTCTAGAGGAATGGTCAAAAATTCCCATAAACACACTCCTAAACCTTGTGGAAAGCCTTCCCAGAAGAGTTGAAGCTGTTATAGCTGGAAAGGGTGGACCAACTACATATTAAATTTATGTGCATGTAAAGTCAGACATCCCAAAACTTTTGGCAGTATAGTGTATCATGGCATGAATGGATATTTAGCATTCATCTCAAGAGCTTTACATTTCTGTTATAATGGCTGTGCTTTCATCTGATGTTTTTCAGGGTTTTGGTGCTGGCAACTTCAAATCCCTGTTTGAGGCCATTGAGAAAGACCAGGAAGCCAGAGGAAACCTCACTGCCATCACTGCTGATGGCAACACCAAGATTTTTAATTAACAAATTCACGAAGGAGTCTGCAACTGATGGAGTGAGTCATGTAATACATTAGCGCATGACAAGCCACTAGTTCACACACTTTAACCTCAGAAAGTTTTTGCACTTGCAGTCACATAAGAGAAACTGTAAGGTCCTATCAATAAAACTATTGTTACAGTAAAAAAATGTACTGGTGTCATTTACTGCATGACTTTTCATAAATGTAAAGCTGTGCTCTTGAGAATCTTGGTTTTCTTTAACACAATCATTCAGTATATACTGATGTACTTTAGCTAAAGAAAGTCCAGTTGGGCACTGAATTTTTACTCAGGCAGGTCAGTTTGAAAAAACACTGTGTTCAGAACAGTTTAGTTACTCTTGACCTCTGGCAGCAACTGAAGAAATCATGTTATAAGAGGCTCCACTTCATAATAAATATCCATAAGCTCTAAATAGATAATTAATTACCTGAGACCTTTAAAATGGTGTCATTTTTTATATCTGTACAATCATGTATTCTAAACAGAGCTTAATATATTCATCAAGAAAAATTCTATTTAAACCATGGGGCTGATGAATTCTCAAATCTGATTGGTCAGACGGATTTATTTCCTGTACTAGTCTGACACAGAAGTTTGAATCATTGCAAATCACAGGTTTATTTTAAACATTAGCCTTTCTATAGTAACAGAGAATTCGCAGGACTTGTTAGCTGGATGCTTCACAAAATCGGATAATAAATTATTAATCGTTTGTGATTGAAAACATTCTATTGATCATCGTCAGGATGAGCAACTTTGTGCTTTTTCGTTTCTCTGTAAAGATAAGCTTTGTGTTCTGGCTTTATTAACATAAAAAGAAAGAAGAATAGGAGGATGGTGAGGAAACAAGCTGTTCATAACTGCTCTAACTGTTATTATGTAAGTGATAACAGAAACTAACTTGTTCCATAACATTAAATAACCCCTCATTTCCCTGAGAATAAACTCTGCAAAGCGAAACATGGTGGTGGTAGCAGTTCTCACTGACTTTCAGTTGAAGAATTTGTTTAAATTCAGTTTAGGATACAAGAAAGTGATTCTAAAAATGTATGTAAAATAAATTACATATGTAAGTATGTTAAAAATAAATTTTTAAATACACTATATTGCCAAAAGTTTTGGGACACCCCTCTAAATCACTGAATTCAGGTGTTGTTTTTCAGAGGTTTCAGAGGCACCAAGACATTTTGGACAATTTCATGCTCCTAACTTTGTGGGAACAGTTTGGGGATGACCCCTTCCTGTTCCAACATGACTGCACACCAGTGCACAAAGCAAGGTCCATAAAGACATGGATGAGCGAGTTTGGTGTGGAGGAACTTGACTGGCCTGCACAGAGTCCTGACCTCAACCCGATAGAACACCTTTGGGATGAATTAGAGCGGAGACTGTGAGTCAGACCTTCTCGTCCAACATCAGCGCCTGACCTCACAAATGCGCTTCTAGTGGAATCATTAAAAATTCCCATAAACACACTCCTAAACCTTGAAGAAAGCCCTCCCAGAGGAGTTGAAGCTGTTATAGCTGCAAAGGGTGGACCAACTCCATATTAAATTCATGTGCATGTAAAGGCAGACTTCCCAAAACTTTGGGAACTTTTGTCTTGTGGACCAGGAAGCACACCATGGTACCTCTAATTTCTTCACTTACACCTCAGTATAAAACACATCTGCCAAAGCACAAACATCTGTAAAATAAATTATCAATAGCACATGTTGCATCTTTGTATTTAAAAATAATTTATTTGCATATAATTGGAATGATGCTAAGTTGATACATCTATGGTGGCAGTCGTAAGTTTCATAAAGATAAAATTAAAAAAAAAAAGAGGGGAAAATGACATTTTTCATTTTCTTAAACCTGGACAAACTGGATAAATATATTAGTAAATAAATATATTAGTGACATTACCATATTGAATTTTTTTTATTATATAAAAAATGTCTATTATACATAAAATACAACACTTTATCTCATTAATGTTTTTTTCTTTCTCTCTTTTTTTTACACAAAATATTGAAAATATACTGGCATATCCCTTCGGTTTTCTGGAGGGAGTTTGCTCTATTCAAAAGGCAGTTTCAGCTCATTCTCCATCAGAAAAGAGAGCAAATAAATGAAAGTAAAAAAATAAACAAAAGGAGATAAATTCACCCTTAGTGTTCATTGACATTTAGTTGATTTTCATGATGTTTCCCAGTACTGGTAGCTACATAATGCTTAGCTTGTTTTGCTTCAGGTTTCACTCTTACATTTTTTTAAAAACATTTTTCCAAAGTGCTGCATGTGAAATTCTAAATTTAAGACAAAGCCTGTAATGAAAGAACGTACATAAAGGCAACGCAGAAGTGCAAAGCAGGTCTTCTGTAAGGCAGGTTCATGGTAATTAATCAAGGCACAAAGCAAGATATATTGACAACTTGACTGCATGTGACAAACGACTGTCTGACATATGACTAGACGGCTGTTTCATATTCTTTTCCGTTTTATTACTAACTTTGGTTTAAATACGTCACTCTCTGAGCATCACCAGTTGAAATGTATAGGATCAATAGTGGTTCCATTTATTTATTACAAAAAAAAAAAAAAAATCCTCAAGGTTTAATTCCATGGTTTATCTATATACAACATTTGGCTCTGATGACCTGATGTCCTTTTTTTTGTGATTTGGTGAATTTACTACCTTTTAGAAAGGTGACCATGACATTTTTTTCCCTTCTTGCCAGTCTGACCTTGAAAGCAGAAATGAAAAACGTTGCATGTGAAAACGTACAGGTCCAAAGTACAGAGGCAACACAAGTAAAGACATGCCAGATTAGAGTCATAACAATCATTTTGGCTAAATTATGAGATCAAATCCATATTATAAATTGATTTTGTGACAATTGCCGGCATTTCATTCTATACTTATTATAATAAAGGGATGCTTCATGAGCTGTCTTTAGACAATTGCCTATTTGTTGTGAAAATGCATATTGATTGCAATGTGCTGTTGATATATTCTAAACTGAATATACTGTGAAATATTTCGAAGGATAAATCATACCGACTTCTGAAGAAACATTGAATACAGCATATTTAAGTAATGAAATCTTGCAGCAAAGTCTGAAACAGAGGCACCTTTGGCAAGCTTGCAGGCTGACGACCGTTTTTTGAAATGATCCATACGGATACACGCGAGTCATACACGAGGTAAAGGGTCAGAGGTAAAAGCATGTACTCATGGGTAATTCCTCAGCCCAAGCTAAATGACAAAGACGCTTGAAAAATGACCAAAAGTAGGTTCTGAAATCCTTGCCAACCCTAAAGTTTTCAGTCAGTTCGCTTCGTTTTAACCGAGAAAACAAAAAAAGGACACAAAAAAAAAACACAAACAAAAAAACCATGACACAAACGACAGCTGCCTTTCTCAAATTAACGAGCACAAGACCCAAAACCTAAATGACCTCCAAACAGTCAGTGATCCTTTTTTTTTGAAGACAGACTATGTAAAGCGCCCTATCTCTCACTTATCAGAAGTAAACAGAGAGGGTGCCAGGCAAGAGGTTTACTTTTGAAGTACCGTGATGTGAACAGGACTTTTCTGATTGGTTATCTGAGGTAGGCTGGAGAGAGAGAGAGAGAGAGAGAGAGAGAGAGAGAGTAGAGAGAGAGAGAGAGAGAGAGAGAGAGAGAGAGAGAGCGAGCGAGAGAGAGAGAGAGAGAGAGAGAGAGAGAGAGAGAGAGAGAGAGAGAGAGGCAGGCACTTATTTCATGAACACTGAGACATCATCGTTTCAGATGACAACCTTAACCGCAACCATGCACACCTTTCATTTTCCATTCTGATCGATGATATCATATGTTTGGGTGTGTTCAGTGTTCTGCAGAGATAAGATCAGATGAGTAAATTTGTCTAATTTGTAGTTCTAAGTAGCAGACAGGATATTAAGTCATATAGGAGTTAAGAATATTATTTTACCAGCAATCAACATGGGTATTCTTTTTCTTCACTAACATGAAATACCGTCATTACCAAAATGGATAACTACAGTGTACTGTGACGTAAGATTTTGAAGAAAAGGGGCCTGCTTTTGCTACCCCAGCTTGCAGTGATGCATGGAGGTAACTAAGGAATTCTGGGACTTGCTTTTTTTTTTTAAATGAACATATTGAATGGGATTCCAAAAGAAAAAAACAAAACAAAACAATGTGAGATAAATTACGTTCACCCTTTTGTAAAAGTCTAACCAACATCTCTCAGTTGAGCATGGTAAACCTGACTGACAAAAAAAAAAAAGAAAAAAAAAAGAAAATAACAGAATCAGAACCGTGGGTTACAAGTTTGTAATACATCAATAGTACCATTAACCATCAATTGTCAATTTGCCTCTTGGAGACACCTTCTATGTAAAGGTTCCAATAAAAGAAAAAGTTACAGGAAAAAAAATCCAAAATGAAATCTTTTTTAACCATCCAAAGAACCCAGGAGGAACCCTTTTTCTTTTCTAAAAGCATCAGAGTTTAGTTACAGAACAATTGTGGGAACTGAGTGATGCTGAAATAGGATGCCTGTCTTGAAATGTGGAATTATTTGGAAGACTGTGAAAAAAGTGAGACAGAGAGAGGGAGAGACGGCCGATCTGTTTGTCCATTTCGGCTCTTGTGTAGCAGCGTGAGGTTTGGGGATGGAGAGAGTTCTCAAACACCAGACTCTTCCTCTGATCCTACACAAAGAAATACAAGACACAAGAACACATCTGAGAATAAAACGAGACCCAGGTGATTCTAGTGATACATGCAGGTCAAACAGTTGCTATGTTTCACTCATTGTGTGTTTGGTATATGTAAATTAAAGCAATAAAATGTTTCTGGTGTTTTGAAACATTGAACTCACCCTGATTATTGCGTACACTTTGGCAGTAGAGACAAATTTCTGTGGGCAACTCGTGCCCGGCACTGTGATGCCCTCTGCACAGAGGTGTATCCAATAGAGTGCCTGTCCCCATTAGCTGTGGCTCAGAGTGAGCCTGTTGCACCTGCTTTTGCCACCCCCTTCGTGCACCCCTGCAGCAGGGCCACTCTGCCAGCCCACCAGAGTCCAGGATTACAGGGACAGGCAGCATGGATGCTGCACCCAGAGGAGAGGGGCAGCAGTAACCTGCAGGACTTTGCCCATAGTGAATGTGGATGCTGCAATCGTCCTGTAGATCCACTCTCTGATGGAAGTGCACAGCTGGAATGGGTGGGGCTGAAGCTTCCAGACTGCAGCTGGTGGTTTTTTGGCAGTGCGGGTGCCCTGGGTGGCAGCAGGCTGGTGCGGGGATCAGCACTGAGGTGGCAGGCAAGGAGGAAGTGGGGGACGGAGGAGCTGCTGCTTCCCGGTCCTCCACTCCACCAGGAGGTCCACACCTATCTATAGGGTCCGTTTTGGGGCAATGGCAGGCAACATGTGCCCCCTGACATAAAGCTGAGTCCTTACTCATGGGCGAATTGCCTGCTGCTACTCCTGAAGCCCCTTGCTCCTCATCAGAGCCTCTTCCTGGTCCTTGGCTAGGCTCGCCCTCCTCATAATAGTGGTGTCTGTGTCTATGGTAATGCACATGGTTAAATACAGCCTGTTGCTGCTGTGGTTCTTCAAACCCAAGCCCTCCACTAGTCTGATTAACTCCTGAATCTAGAGATCGGGGCCTGGTACTACCTGTCGGACCTTCAGAACCGGCACTGTGGTAGACAAATGGGTCGTACTCACTGCTGAGTGAACTACGAAAGGTGGAGCAGCTGCCGTAGACACCCTGTAGGCTTACATCGGTGCAGTTGAGCACAGAGTCACTGGATGAGCCGTGGCATGGGCCAGAGCTTGAGTCACTGCCAGGTCCATCAGGGAAGTAGCCACTGCGTTCCGTGCCATAGCTGGCCCCTGAGCAGCTGCCCTCATCCTGGCGCCCCTGAGAACCTCCGTGGCGCTGGTTTTGGTGGTGGTTTTGATGTCGTGTCCGGTTAGCATGGCAGTGGTGGCACGAACGACGCGGTGATGTGTAGTGGTGCCCAGCATTGCGGCAGCTGTGGCGAGGTCGGGCACGGTGCCCATCCGGGGCAAGATGATAGCTGCAGCTGGTGCTCAGTAAGCGAGTGTGGTAGGGAGGTGAGCCTCCGTAGGCACCCAGCTGGGGATAGGGCCCTGACAGGGTGCGGGGGAAATGGGGTCGTAGGGAGAAGGGAATGGGGTGCTGGGGGAAAGAGTGAGAAGCTGTGTATTGCTGTGGGTGGGTGTGAAGAAACGCCTGGCTGTGCTCTGGGGGTGGATGTCCACGGACTCGCTGAGGCTGACGACCACTCAGCTCTGCACCTGCTAGAAAGAAATGCAGTAGTATAGCAAAGTTTTAAAGGCCACCAAAGGACCATTAATTAAACCATGGCAAAAAAATCAACAAATATCTGTGTCTGTATTGGAGAGATTAACACCATGTTTCCAAAAGATGTTCCCTTAAGGGTGGTTTAATAATGGTGATGTAGACTGCTGTCTAATACTGGGGATGTAGTAGCTTAGTGTTTACGGTTCTGGACTACTGATAGGAAGGTTGTGAGTTTGAATCCCAGGTCCACCAAATTGCCACTGCTGGGCTCCTAGGTCCTTAACCCTCAATTGCTCAGTTGCATAAAAAATGAGATGCCATAAGTGTAATAAATACCGCTTAAATCTCCTGTAAGTGTCCAATTTTGAGAAATTCAACTGTGAGAAATTGGATTTTGCATAATGTAGGCCAATGTGTCAATAATATTGGTATACCGCTCATCTTCACTATATAGAAATTTAAATTTCTAATAGAAGTTGCTTTCGGCTGCTCCCTGTTCGGGGTCGCCACAGCGGACCAACTGGTCCACACAACAACTTGGCACAGGTTTTACGCCGGATGCCCTTCCTGCCGCAACCCTCCCATTTTTTCCGGGCTTGGGACCGGCACTGCATCCAGTGGCTGGGGTTGAGGCATTGGCTGGGAATCAAACCCGGGCCTTCCGCATGATAGGCGAGCAACCTACCACTGAGCCACCAATGCCCGAAATTTAAATTTCTAATAAAGCTTCTTATTTCTTTATGGTGCTGTTTACCCATTATGTTGTGCATGCAGAGCGGACAGGTCCGGTGCTGAAGCAGCCAAGGGTCCACACACTCCTTATGGAACTCATGCGCACATGAGATGACCCTCAGGTGCTGTAAAAGGAGGAGAAAAGAAACATCAGAAAGCCATTTTCAACACAAAAAACATGGCTGTACCTGTCTACTTATCAGAAACTGGTACCCAATTATTTTGAAAAAAAACCTGTTTGCATTATGCTAACTAAATTCTCATGGATTGCATTCCATAATATTACACTCTGTCATTTGGAAAGTTGTTGTTGTTCTTTCGGCTGCTCCCTGTTTGAGGTTGCCACAGCGGATCATTTGGTCCGCATATTTCAATTTGGCACAGTGTTTATGCCGGATGCCCTTCTTGACGCAACCCTACAATTAAATCTGGCCTTGGGACCGGCACTGAGAGTTAAGTCGTCAGTGGCTGGGTTAGCGCCCTGCCTGGGAATTGAACCCAGGCCATGCTAATGAGAGCGTGGGATCCTGCCACTGAACCACCAGGAGGCTTGTCATTGGGAAAGTATGTTTGCTTCATTTCCATTTCCTCCACAATTTCTTCAATCCTCCCCTCACCTGTCCATCCAGGAACTCCTCGAGGCAGATAGCACACATAGGGCCCGAGCTGGAGCTGCTGTTCGAACCTTGGCCACCTCGTGGATGATGGGATCCTCCTGAGCAGCCCTGAGAGCTGTAGGTACGCGTCTCCAGCCTGCTAATGGCCCGCATGGTCTGCTGGTGCACCGAGTCCTGGGAATCAGGTGAGAAAGCAACAAGGATTTGATCAGGGGTGTCATATTAACTTACATGTCACACTGATTCAGGCCACTTTAGAGATTACACAAATGCAGTTGTTGAAATAGTTAAAAACCCTTCATGAGTTTGAGGACTCTCTTGGGAGGTGTAATTACACACCTAATATTTACTTCATATTTACAAATAGAAGTTTCTGTAATTCTGACTATGAATTATGAAGCATTAAAATTTTCAGTACTAGTGAATAATACTACACTGTTCTATCTAAATCAGCTAATGTTAATGTTAGTCCCTTTAGAAAGACCCTTAAGCCTAAGTTATATGCTTAAGTTGTTTTCAGCCTGACTTAAAAAAATCTGTGTAAATCACTGGTCTAGTGAAAATACCAACAGTGTTATGGTGCATGTCCACTTGCAAATTTTGTAGCTGCCTGCTGCCACGTCACCACTTTCTGCTTGAAAATGGTGGGTGTTTTTATGACATTTACATGGATTTGGTTACGACAAATTTCAGAAGTTGGCTAAACATAGTGGGGCAGATGGACCTGTTTGCATAAAGCTGCACCATACAGTGAAAGCACACTTCACTACATCATACACTGGCAAATATGGCAGAGCTCTCACAGTAGCGTATGCTAAAAAAACGCAATAGATTTTTATCTTGGAATGTATTCACCTAGCGGGACTAGATTAACCATAAATGAGGCATTGTGCCCCTTCAGGTAGTTTAGAGCAATGCTTAGTTTTTGACCAAAATTATAAGCTAAAAATGTGAAAAAATTGCAACCAAAATAGCAACCAACATCCCCAGGGTCCCTGTTCAGGACTTGATATCATTTGAGATCATCCCGGAATTTACCTGCACTTTGGATCTGACTTGGTTATGACTTTGGAATTAACCTGAATTGGATTTGAGTTGGTCTTTGAATTTGAATTCAATATGATTTTGGAATTGTCTTAGATTTTACCTGGATTTTGGCTTCAATCTGCATGTGTCTGGATATGACTTGGGTAAGACTTTGGATTTAAGTTGGATGTGAGAGAGAAATTACTTATTTTAAACTTGGACTTGTATGCAAAATTACTGTGACATGCTTACCCAAGTTCTGTTGGACCTGCAGCGAGAGCGAAAGGCAAAGATCATAATGATTGCCAGCACGACTGAGAAGACTGTCATGATGATTCCCACTTCATAATGAGTCTAAAGTGGGAGAGAAAGCAAGCATGTGATACATGGAACATCCTTTGTATCCATTCTGTGTGTGTGTGTGTGTGTGTGTGCTCACCCATTTTGGTGTCTCCATCATGATGTTGATCTCGACTTTGGCCTCCTCGTTCTTATTGACCAGTCCCATCAGTTCCTCAGCGTCCACTGCCTTCACCATCACCACCGGCTTCTTCAAGATGCCAGAATTCAACTGTGTGTGAAAGAGTGTAATTCGTTCACTCTATGCATTCGATTTATCTACTCCCGTTTTATCTCACACAACACACACACACACACACACACACACACACACACACACACACACACAGACACACTTACCTCAATAGCAGCATTAACATCATCAGTGATGTCAAAAATGACAGCCTGAGCTCCCCTGTTTAGAGCTAGACGAGCCTGAAATGAAAAAAAAAAAGAAAGGAAATTATTATTAATAATTAATAATGTCCTTTGGCTGCTCCCTGTTTAGGGAGCATCTGATCTGCATATTTAATATTAGTTTTAATAAATAAAAGTAATAAAAGTTTTTACACTGGATGCCCTTCCTGACACAACCCTCCCATTTTATCTGGTCTTGGGATTAAGAGCTAACCACTGAGGGGCTGGGTTGGTTCCCGGCCAGGGACTCGAACCCCAGCAGTGGCGGCAAGAGCAGAAAATATCAGTTAATATGGAGTTTAAACAACTCACGCCACTAGATGGAAGTATAACCACACAACATGGCAGCACTGTCTCAGTCTGGTCATTACGCAATCCCATACCCCTCTGCCACAAGTGACCTTGTGTGTGATATATTGTCTTTTTGTGTGTTGTGTGTGTGTGTGTGTGTGTGTGTGTGTGTGTGTGTGTGTGTGTGTGTAGGTGTGTGAGTGTGTTGAAGCATTCAACCTTGTTATACAGGATCCCTTCACCCTTCACTCAACAAATAAAGAGCTACACCCTCAAACAAAACATGAAAAGATGTGAAGATTTGCACGTGTACCAAGTACCAAGGACTGGAGGAAAAAAAAAAAAAAAACCCCAGCCAATACAAACACACACCTGCTTTCAGGTCAACAGTAATGTAAAAAAAATTAAAAAAAATAAAACGCTCACTCAGCAAATACATCATTAATCAGTGGTTAATGAACACGCTGCCTTGAAGGCCTGAGCCCATCCGAGTGAGAGCCGGTTAATCCATGACTAACAAGCACACAGTCACTCACTTCCTCCCACAGTAGACAACAGCTGTCACTCCCCATCCTGTCTGCTTCTGTCCTTTATTTTTTCTGAGAGGATCTGATTCATAGCTCTGAACTCTATCATAAACAACACCGCAATCTACCTGAATCAGGTGAGCGTATCTGAAAAAGTCTTAAAAAGCTATTTCAGGTGTACAACACACTCAGAGAACACACCCTGGAGTCTGGCTGTTTC